>SKCR01030887.1:0-133085 GCA_019454045.1 Zanthoxylum bungeanum
CCATCGAAAAAACAGAAGAAAAACAGCCAGCAAATACAACCAAAAACAACAGCCCAAAAACAGTAAAAATAGTAGCCCAAAGACAGTCAAAATAGTAGCCAAAAACAACCAAAACAACAGCCAAAAATAACTAAAACAGCAGCCCAAAAAAACCAAAACAGCAGGCCAAAAACAACCAAAAAACAGCAAATAACGCAACCAGTAAAACAGCAACCGAAAAATAGTAAACAGCAAACTAGAAAATAGAGAAACAGCAAACCAGCAAAACAACAACCGAAAAATAGTAAAACAGCAACCTAAAACAGCAAACAACGAACCAAGCTTCGATCCTTCCGGAGACGACCTAACGCATTTCCGAGAAAGCAACTCAAAAGGTAAGACCTGAAGGCGCTCTTTACCATATTTATTTTATAGTTCTGGACGCTGCAAGCTTGGTGGGACGTGAAATACGTCCAGCCGAGTATGTGAAGTCCTACATTAAAGACGAACAAATTTCTAGTCACATTCTTTTATTTCTTCGGTATTTTGTTATTTATTTTTGATCTATTTAGTGCTATCCTTTTTTTAATTATTTATTCACTTCCATCGTTATTTTATTATTTCTCATTTATTTTGTTATTTATCTTTTCATCGTTATTTTATTATTTTTCCTTTTATTTTATTTATTCATATTGGTGATTATCCGCATATGCATGGTTATATTTTTTATGTCTATTTGCATTGCATTGATGATTGTGCATGTTATTATCCATTGCGGTATATCGGATGGAAACTCAGACGTAAATTCCGTACCCGAATCCGAATGGACGGTAGTGCGGTTTTTACTTGATATACAACTCCACGTACCACACGGGAAATATTCATATATGCGTGATTAACTCATTTTTGTTTGCTATTTATTTATCGACACTTTTCCTGCTTTTCTTTGTTTATTAAAGTTTTTGTTACCGCATCTTGTACTTCTTAATTTAATATGTTTTTTTGAACTATGTTATTGTGGTTATTATTTTGATTGGGTATGTTATTATGTCTTTATTCACTTTTTTTGCATGAATTGCATTAATACTTGGCTATACCATTGTGTGAACCCGTCCATTATACTAGCATAAGTAATGGACCATTATGAACCAGCGGTTTGAGGTATTCCCTTGCGAGGGGTGAGTGCGGCCTTAAATCTTTTCCCAGTTCACACTGGGTGGAAACTCTTTTATTCTCCAGTTTAGTCCCCCACGGGCTACTATGTACTCTCTACGGGCTGCGAACCCAACAGCGTCGTGGTCACCGAACATCATAGGCATAGCGGTAAACCCCTCTTCGCTCCTATACTAATCAAAGGTTTGAGTCATTAATAGCTCAAGTGGTTGAAGAAAATAAGGAGATAAAGAGTCAAGTCTCTAAATTAACTAACATGTTAAATGTGCAGGAGTCAGGAAAATTCCAATCTCATGCGCAATCAAATCCACGAGGACAATAAATGGAACAGGCTGATCATGAAGCACCCAATGTAAAAGGTCTTAATGTCATAACCACTCGGAGTGGTAAAGAGATAAATGTACAGGAAATTTCCAACACTAAAGGTGACACCACAAGTTATAATGCATATATTCTTCACGAAGAACAAGTGGTGCAGAACCAAGTTCGAGTACTTTTCTCTTAAGCTCTTAGGCCTACTGCGAGAGCTACAGACCCTAATGGTGAGATCCTAGAACATCTAAAACAAGTAAAAATTAACCTTCCTCTATTAAATGTGATCAAATAGATTCCCACATATGCGAAGGTGATGAGTGATAAATCTATCACTATTTCCCACTCATTTAACTTAATATTTTGTATAGTTTCTTGAGTTTTGTGAATATTTTGATGTGTTTTGTGTTATTTTGTAGATAAATAAAGTTTCAGGACATTCTGGAGGTAATTTGGAGGAAAACAGTGAAAATTGGCAAAAAGGGTAATTCAGTAATTTAGCCGCGTCGCGACGCCAAGACCTTCAGCGTCGCGACGCCTAAAGTGAGGACATGCTAACGTGCACCGACCTTGCTAACGTGCACCGTGCCACGTGTCATCATCACAGAAGATCTGCTAAAATGCGCCGTCTGCCACGTGTCGAAATCTCATTGGACCAAAGCAAGCACGTGCCACGTGTCGAGTTGTCATTGGACCGAATCACCGGTGAATCACATGCTGCCACATGTTAATCTCTCATTGGACCAATCCTAAACGCGTGCCACGTGTCATATGTTCATTGGACCGAAAGCTCAGCCAATCACCGTGTGCCACGTGTCGTCTTCTCATTGCACCACATTTACCGCGTGACATGTGTCATCACTAGATTCTGCCGACAGATCACGCGTGGTCAACCCGCGTGGACCAAAACCGCGTGCCAGCGTCGCTACACTGGGACCTTTGGCGTCGCGACGCTGGTTCCAGAAAATGCCTTTAAATTCAGGCCTTCACCACTTCATTTGGTGTGCTTTCCTTGAGATTTTTTTCCTAATTTCATAGGAAGCATCTAGTTTTGTAATAATAAAATTATGTATTTTTATTTTTAGTTTTTATTACAGCTTTTTATTTATTTACTTTATGTTTTGTAGTTAAATTTCCGTTGGGGTAAAAGGTGAAACATTTAATATAATTATCTAGGTAAATCTCACTTAACTATAATTTATAAATTATAATTTAACCTGATTAATTAATATCAGACTTTATTACCGCCTATATGGTCGGGTTAAATATAAATTACTTTATCGCCTATATGGCTGGTGTAATTGGACTAAATGGATTACCGCCTATATGGCTGGTTTTAAATGTTTAACATTATTAATTCCTTAGAAAGCAGAATATAATAATTTATATATTATAATAAGTGAGATTCCTATATATAAGAAATATTAAATATGGATCCTCTAACCCCAGCATTTTATTTTATTCTAGGGAAGTGATGAAACACAATATCCACACTTAATAATTGATTTTCTTCTTATGGGTAATTCTTTAGATTGTTTATTGAGTCTTAAGCTTAATGCTTCTTGTTAATTGGCCATTAATAAGATTGATTTGGTAAACTTAAAATGAACTAGACATAGGGATTTTAAGTTTCAGCCTTAGATTCAATAGCCCACGATCTTCCTTGAGGATATATAACCATTTAATAGATTTCCTTACAGGATAGACATATACCTGTCGGGCGGGGGTAGCCATAATTGGAACTTGGTCTTAATGAATCCAGGTAATTTGGTTGACATAGACATATGGTTCAATTGGGTTATACTGGGTATTTGCGTCTGACCATCGACAGAGGCTTTTGCATATTTTCGTGTTACAGGTTAGCAATCTGATTTATTACACATAGATAAGATAATCAATTCATCTTTATAATAATATCATGTGGAGTCACGACCCTATATCTTTGAGTCTTTTCTATTATTTTCCTTAGTATTTTCTTTTGAGTCTGTTTTTATTTTATTTTGCAAAACCACATTCAACCAATCAAAAGCAATCAATTCTATTCTCCATATAATTAGATACTTGTAAATAAATAGTATCAATAATTAATAACAACAGTATGAATTAAGTCCTCGTGGGATCGATATTTTTATACTACTTGAACGATACGTGCCCTTGCGTTATACGTGTGTGTTTACGCCGGTCAGAAGGTTTTGAAGGATTTATGCACCATGAAGAGAAAACATCATGTGAAGAATATTGTATTCTTGACAGACCAAACAAGTGCAGTAATTGAGCAGAAGACCCCACTAAAATACAAAGATCCAGGATGCCCCGCTATTGCATGTCACATTGGCACATATGAGTTTGGCCAGGCTTTATTAGATTTAGGTGTTAATGTTAATCTTATGCCATATTTTATCTATATGCAGCTAGGACTTGAAGAGATTAAACCTACATCTGTGGTTTTACAGTTAGCTGATCGCTCTATCAGAACACAGCGGGGAGTAGTTGATAATAGTTTAGTTCAAATCGATAAATTCTACTATCCTGTTGATTTTTTAATTTTAGATTCACAATCTATGGTTAAAATTGAGTAAAGAATTCCTCTAATCTTTGGTAGACCTTTTCTTGCTACAACTAATGCCCTTATTAATTGCATAAACGGTCTCATGAAGTTATCATTTGGGAACATGACATTAGAAGTGAATATTTTTCACATTGGGAAACAACCATAAAATGATGACGAATGTCATCATACATACCTGATAGACACACTCGTGCCGAAAATAGCCTCCATACAATATGACTCTAACCCTCTTGAACACCTTTTTCTTAATTCTAAAATGTTAGATACTCTTGAATCTACTGTAATTCCTGGCTTTTATATTTTATAGAATCATGGAACAAGAGTGTGGTAGCCACAGTTTAAGGCTCTACCAGGAGATAGAGAGAAATAAAAGCCTTCTATAGTTGAAATGCCAAAGGTTGAACTGAATCCAGTATCAGAAGGTCTTCAACATGCATTTCTCGGACCAGGTGATACCTTTCCTATTATTATTTCATCTGAACTAAGTGCATCACAAAGTGAGAAATTACTTGGCATAATAATTGAGCATAAATCTGCACTTGGTTGGACCATAGGTGACATTAAGGGTATTAGCCCATTGATTTGCTCCCATAAGATTCACATAGAAAAAGGAGCTATTCCTCGCAGAGACCCTCATCATAGACTTAAACCTATCATGAAAGAATTTGTGAGAAATGAAGTGATAAAATTATTAGATGCGGGTATTATATACCCAATTGTTGATAATAGTACTACGCAGATTGTCCTTAAAAAGTCAGGTGTTATTCTTTTGCAGAATGAGGCAGGAGAACTTGTTCCTACCAAGGTAGTCACATGATGGTGTATGTGTATAGATTATAGGAAGCTAAATGCCACCACCCAGAAAAACCATTCCCCACTTCTTTTTATTGACCAAATTCTTGAGAGGATAGCTGGTCACCCATTCTATTACTTTTTAGATGGTTATTCTGGATATTATCAAATGGAAACATCCTTAGAAGATCAAGATAAAACCACATTCACATGTCCGTTTGGTACTTATATTTTCCGTTGCATGCCATTTGGTTTATGTAATGCATCTGCTACATTTCAAATATGTATGTTTATTATTTTTGGTGATATGATTGAGAAATGCATGGAAGTATTTATGGATGATTTGACTGACTTTGGTAATTCTTTTGATACATGTTTTTTTAATCAAAAGGCAGTGTTAGCTCAATGTCAATAAAAAAGTCTTGTTTTAAATTGGGAAAAATGTCACTTCATGATTTCTTTAAGTATTGTATTGGGTCATATTATTTCGTCAAGGGGTATCGAAGTAGATAGATCAAAAATTGAGTTAATATCTAAACTACACGTACATAAGACTATGAAAGATGTTCGATCTTTTCTTGGGCTTGTTGGTTTCTATAAGAGGTTTATACATAATTATTCTTCTATATCTAGACCATTGTGTAACCTTATTGTTAAAGATTCCTTGTTTGAATGGACACAAGAGTGTGATGATGCTTTCAAAATATTAGTTACTAAACTCACTTCTGCCTCAATTATACAGCCACCTAATTGGGACCTACTTTTTGAAATTATGTATGATGCTAGTGACTATAATGTTGGAGCAATTCTAGGACAAATTAGAGAAAGGAAGCCTTTTGTTGTTTATTATGCTAGTAGAACTTTAAATAGTGCTCAAATGAACTATTCCATTACTGAAAAAGAATTGTTAGCTATAGTTTTTACTTTAGATAAATTTCATGCATACCTTATCGGCTCACCTATCACTGTTTTTACTGATCATGCAGCTCTTAAGTATCTCATTTCGAAGAAGGATGCTAAGAAAAGATTGATTAGGTGGATTTTGTCGTTACAAGAATTTGATCTAACCATCAAGGATAAGAAGTGTGTTGAAAATTTGGTGGCAGATCACCTATCTTGTTTAGAGTTTAATGATTCTACCGATGGCCCACCCATTCGTGATTATTTTCCTGATGAATATCTCTTTGTTGTAGCACAAGTACCATGTTATGCGCATATTGTCAACTATGTAGTTTCTGGTGAGTTTTCCTTTATTTGGACTGCACAAGATAAGCGTAAGTTCTTGTTCGAGGTACGTAATTTTTATTGGAATGATCCATATTTATTTAAATAATGCCCTGACCAAATATTGCGATGTTGTATTCCCGAGGATGAAGTTTTAAGTGTACTTATATTTTGTCACTCCCACGCATGTGGAGGCCATTTTTCAGTAAAGAAAACTGCTGCAAAAATCTTATAGTGTGATTTCTATTGGCCTACTTTATTCAAAGATACTAATGGTTTCTGTCGTTCTTGTGAAAGGTTTCAAAAATTAGGTGCACTATCTCGTCGTCATATGATGCCTCTTAACCTTATTTCTATCATTGGGATATTTGATTGTTGGGGTATTGATTTTATGGGACCTTTACCACCTTCTTTTGGATACCTTTATATTCTTCTTGCAGTAGATTATGTGTCTAAATGGGTTGAGGTAGTGGCGTGCCGAGTTAATGACAACATCACTATGGTTAAATTCTTAAATGAACATGTACTGTCACATTTTGGTATGCCACGTGTCATTATTAGTGATCAAGGACACATTTTTGATGCGCAGGTGTGGTGTAGTGTATAAGATTTTTGCTGCCTATCATCCACAAACAAATGGGAAAGCAAAGTCAGAAAATAGGGAGATAAAATAAATATTGGGGAAAACGATAAACCTCGACTGCAAGGATTGGTCATTACGACTCCCAGATGCACTTTGGGCATACCGTACAGCTTACAAATCCCCACTTGGGATGTCTCTGTATAGACTTGTATTTGGAAAGGCGTGTCATTTACCAGTTGAGTTAGAATACAAAGCTTATTGGGCTATTAAAGGTTTTAACTTTGATTTGAGTAGATGTATTAGGGTCGTCATGTGTAAAATATTTTTAACTTTCAAATCTTATATTTTCTACATTGAGACTGGCATTTCGGTCCCCCAGACCGGCATACCGGTGACCTGCTCTACCTTGGGCATATTTACTTACTCTCTAGAACCGGACTACTCTATACCAGTCCCTCATACCGGTCAGTATGAAGTTTACATAATTAATGGAACCGGTCTAGAGCATACCGATATTCATATCGATTAACCTTTTTATCTTGCATTCTATGTGGAACCAGCATGATCCATACCGGTCTTCATATCGATCAGTAATCCGATTTATTATTGTGTTTACTGGGCTCAAACACCAATATTTATAACCGTTATTATGGCAGACCGGCATACCGGCCTTTGCAAACCGGCATATCGACCTCAACACAAACTATAAGGACTGCTTTCATTTTCTCTATAAATTGAGTCCCTATTTCATTTTTGCAATCTCTCCAATACCTTCATATTTTCTATAAGGCGAAAACAAGGAGAGAAACAAACCTTCTTGTTTCAATTACTTTATTCATTATCAAAGCTCACTACATACACCTTGCACTCACATCATAAATTTTCTTATCTTTTGTGAGTGCCCAAATTATACTTTAAACTTCATTATCTTAAACACTTGTGGTAGTGAAACTTCTTATTGGATGAGTATATTTAAAAGGGTGTATTTGGTTGTAAAAGGTTTGTGAGTGAGCGTATAGAGAAAACTCTTTGTAAATGTTTAAATAGTAAACTTAGGGATAAAAATCTAGTGTAAAAGTTTGGAGTGAACCTATGGGACAAAACTCTTGATTTTGAGTGAGCTACGAAAAACTCACTATGTAAGTTGTTGATTCAATTTAGTGGAAAGCTTCAAGCACGGCATGGAGGAGTGGACATAGACATTGTTGGCCGAACCACTATGAACCACCAGTGTCAATTTCTCTAACTTTATCTCTTTCCATATTATATAACATAGTTTGTCATTGAGAAATTGATAAATAAGCTTAATAAGTGAAGCTACTAAATTAGTAGCGTAAAATCGACAAGAATTATATTTCGACAATATTATGTCATTACCCAATTCACCCCCCTCTTGGGTAGAGAGTTGTGTTTGTTGTGCACTTGTAGGTAATTTCAATTGGTATCAAAGCGAGATTTTCTCAACAAAGATCTAACCGTCCGAGAATCAATCATGGCCTCTACAAGCTACACAACATACGTCACCGAATGAGCATTCAGTGATATACCTCCATCTTATGACGGAATGGACTTCAAATTTTGGAAAAGAATGATGCTCATATTTTTGCTTGCCTACGATATTAGTGGATATAAAGTAATCACAGAGAGTGAAAAATTTCTGTAAATTCTAATGCACTTAAAGTTTATGTGAAGCATTAGATAAAATCATAATTGATAGGATTCCCAAATTTACAAATGCATATGAATTATGGAAATAATTGCAATTACTAAATGAGGGAAATAATCAATTAGATGAAAGCAATATTGATTCTAGCTCATCAAATGATGAAACTTATAATTTAGCATTCATGGCTATAGAAAATCCTAGAGGGGAATCGGAAAATGAAAGTATTGATGTTTGTAAAAATGATATTTTTGATTGTGATGAAATATTTGATATGTTGAATGATGAATATGATGATCTTAGAGAGAAATGTAATGTGATTAAGAAAGAGTATACATTACTTCAACATGAACATGCATCATATATGGATAAAATTTGTGCTTGGAAAATGATGATATTTACTTAAACGCCAAACATGAACATGATTTGTTAATAGGACAAAATGAGCATGCATCTCATATTTGACAAAATCATGCTTTAAATTTTGAGGTTATGTATTTAAATGATAAACATGAACATAATGTAGTGAACATGCCAAATGAAACATCTATTTCTAAATCATCGTGTTCTTGTGAATCTTTGAAAATTAAAAATGATGATTTGAATAAGAATTAGATGACTTGTAATACATTGTGACCAAGTTCATTTAAGGTGAAAAGAATTTTAAAAAGCTACTTTGTTCACAAATAAATATGCTTGGAAAATATGGATTAGGATCAAGCTTCACATGAAGAAAAAAATATTTGTACAACTATTTTGTGAAGACATCCAAATCATTTGCACATTCATCACATGTACATCCATTTAAAATAATTGAATCAAATATTGTATGTTATGCATGTAATATGAAAGGTCACAAAAAGTTATGATTTTTGGACCAAAAAGAGGAATGTGACCGTTATTTGGGTTCCAAAAGGAACTAAGATTAACCCCTATGGACTTAAGAAAATTTGGGTACTAAAATCTACTTGAATGATTTTAGCAGGGATGTTTTCGGAAAGGTTAATAAATAAGAAATGCAAACTGATTCCAAAGATATAAAAAAAAATGAGAAAAGAAAAAATGAATGAATTTGATAATTGATGGATTTGTCACTTGGTGACAATGGGAAAAAGTAAAATCTGTGTTTATGGAAACAATGATATTGTTTCCTCCACCCTATATATGTATGCTTATTTCAATTGATATGAATTGGACTTGATTTTGAAATATACTAGTGATTAGGAAATTTGAATTTCATTTGGTATCATCCTATGTTTGATCATATCATACATCTCATTTAGTATCAAATGCTATCACATAGGATTTATTGCATTTAGGACATACATGATCCTTTTGAATTGTTTGCATTGGATATGTCTTATTTGATCTTTATTGGTTGAAAATGAAATGCATGAATATTGGTATAATTTGGATGATTTTGATGATATATGCATGAATTTCATATTGTATGGCAAAAATGGAGAATTGTATGAAAAATGCTAAATATGCATGTTAATGACCTTTCATATGTTTTGTGCACGTATTGGTTGGTATCTCATATAACTTAATTTTTACTTCTCCATCCTTTTTTATAATGCAGAAGGGGGAGAAATCATAGAAATGAGATTAAAACTTGTGTTTCCCCCACCCTTGAATAAAGGAGTAAATTTGTACTAATGTGTTTGTCTAAATTCTATAGAGTTATATTGAAGATAATCACATATTGAGGGAGAGCTAAAATCGTCAATAACTTTAGAACTCTCTAAGCTCACAAGTTTTAAGGATTACCATCATAAAAAATGGGGAGATTATTAGTTCCATAGCAGTCAAGATGGATTTTGATGATGCAACACGAAAGACTTCGACTTGCATTAATGCACATTATAAAAAAATGTCGAAGCAATTGGTGATGAAGAGAAAAATGAATGTGAAGACTCAAGCGCCTATTGTAGAATATCTTATGTGGTTTTAGCTTAGGGCTCTCTTTCTAAGTGAGTAGATAATTTAAGCCTTTAAGCTCATAGGACGCATGCATATTCATTTATATGCATTATGATCATGTGTAAAATATTTTCAACTTTCGAATCCTGCATTTTCTGCACTGAGATCGGCATATCGGTCCCTCACACAACATACCGGTGACCCTACTATGCATTGGGAAGATTTGCATGCTATTTGGAATAAGGATACTCCATATCGGTCCTCATACCTATCAGTGTGGATTTTGCACAATTGGTATAACCGGTATAGAGTATATCGGCTTTCATATCGGTCAACCTTCTTATCTTGCATGCTCTCTTGAACCAGCATGATCTATATCGATCTCCATACCAGTCAGTATTTTGATTTGTTGTCACGCTTACTAGTGTCAAACGATAATATTTTATAGTCGTTATTACGGAAGATCGACATATCGGCCTTAATGCAAACAACAAGGACTTCTTTCATTTTCTTTATAAATTGAGTCCCTATTTTATTTTTGCAATCTCTCCAACACCTTCATAGATTTTCTATAAGGCAAAAACAAAGAGAGAAACAAACCTTCTTATTTTATTTACTTTCTTTATTATCAAAACTCACTACATATATCTTCATATCATTTATAGAGCTTAAATTTATTGGGTTAGCAACTCACATCATTAAATCTTCTTATCTTTTGTGAGTGCTCAAGTTTTGCTTTAAACTTTTTTTATCTTAAATACTAGTGGTAATGAAATCCATTGTTTAGTGGGTACACTCAAAATGGTGCATTTGGTTGTAAAAGGTTTGTGAGTGAGCCTATAGAGAAAACTCATTGTAAATGTTTAAAGAGTGAACCTAGGGATAAAACTCTTGTGTAAATGTTTAGAGTGAATCTAAGGGACAAAATATTTGGTTGTAAGTGAGCTACGAAAAACTCATTGTGGTAGTTATGGATTCAACTTAGTGGAAAATTTCAAGCGCAACTTAGTGGAAAATTTCACCCACATTGAATAGAGTTGTGTTTGTTATGTGCTTGTAGGTAATTTCAGCTTTGGTGGTAAAAAGGTTTAGGATTTGGTTGCTTCGGTCCTATGTTTGAGTTCAGATGGTGCACTTCTTGTAAAAACCTGGGCAACTGGAGATTTTACCTGCCCTACTTAAGGAGGGGTCGGATGATTTGACGACGAATTTCCAACATTTAAAAAAAAAATTAGGTATTTTATGCTAGATTTCGACTTGGCTAAAATATATATTTTTAATTTTTGAGTTTAGTTTTTTCAAATATAAATGCATTATGGAGTCCGTTAATATTTTTAAAACCATTAAAAATAACATTCAAATAAAAACAAAAAACAAAAAACAAAAAAAAAAGAAAAAGAAAAAGAACAAAATACTAAAGCATCCAAAGAAGGTGAGCCACGTGACATACTTTTAGCTTATTAGCGTTGTCGACCATCTATTGGTTGCTCACGCACGGCATTGTACGATGAAGTTGACAAAAGACATTGATTTATTTATACTTTTTAAAAAATATTTTTAATATACTTTTTTTCCCACCTCTGGCTCTCTAGGCTTAAATGCATTTGTTTTCCAAATTTAACATAAAAGTCTTTCTTTTTATTTTCTCCCTCCCATTCTTTTTGTTACCAAAATAAGTTTATGATGAATCTCCTTTTTTTTTTTTTTTTTTTTGGTTTTTTCCACTCATTATGCATTTCTATTTTTGGTGGGTAAAGAACTTGAAAGGGAAAGCTAACACCGTAGAGCTGGAATAAAAGGATCAAATAAAGCAAAAAAAAAAAAAAAAAAAAAAAAAAACACAATGCCTTGTGGTCAGGGTATAAAGAGAGTGATACATCAACCAACAATCAAAAGATTCTCTGCGTTTCACCAATTAGGGTTTCCATTTCTAGAGAATTTTTTTCTTTTGGCTTCTTGGGTTGTAATTATTTCCTAAGAAAGAAATTTCTACTCAATTTTTTTCCAGGGGTTATTGCCAAATTTTTTTGGTGAGATGTTAAACTATTTCATGATGATTATGTGTGTATCCTTTTGTGTGTGTGAGTGTGTTTAGGGTTTTATCGAAGCTAATAATTGATCATGAAGTATTATTTCTAATTTACTATTATTATTATTATAGGTCATGGTGAGGGGAAAAATTGAGATGAAGAAAATAGAGAATGCTACAAGCCGGCAAGTGACATTTTCTAAGAGAAGAAATGGGCTGTTGAAGAAGGCTTTTGAGCTTTCGGTTTTATGTGATGCTGAAGTTGCAGCCATAATTTTCTCACAGAAAGGGAGAATCTATGAGTTTTCAAGTTCCGAGTAAGTTTCAATTTTTTTCTTTCTTTTTTTTTTTAAAAAAAAAATTTCAAATTAGTGCAATTCTTCCATCGTATGTACATTGTGTTTGGCATATGAATGCGTATGGTACTTGTAGTGGTTGCACTTGTACTTGTTGCTTAGTTATTTTATATCTAGTTGACTGATTTGATACTATTATATTTGTACTATGAAGATCTATAATAGATTTTTTCCATCTTTTGATTACAATCTCTTTATTGAGTTTTTAGTTCAGTATATCAATATGAAAAGATTTACTCTTTGATGGTTAAATTTTGAAGAATATCATGATTTCTGCATCAAGTAATTATTTCTGAGGCTATATGTCATCTAGGGTTTGCAAAATCTTCTTCAAAAAATGGACATGACAACTTGTTGCTGGGGACTTAGCCGGGAACCAACAACAATTTAGAAATTAGAAGTAATTGTTATTGCATTTGAAACATTGAATGGTATTAGATGGGTTCATGATCAACAAATGAAAAAGGGGGGAAATCAGTTGGTGAGTCTACTATTTTATGTGACTTATGTGCATGATCTGTATCAAAAGAGTCCATATTTATATGAGGGAAATCTTGCATAGATTTTCGAGTTATGTTTGCTAGAATTTTGTGCGAATCATAAATATAGTGTATTGAAGGAGACACTCTTATTGCATGGACTTTGAATTTAATTTATTTAAATCATATCATTCATTATAAATTTACTGAAATCCTTGACCTTCTGATTGCACTATCTCTTTAATTCAATATTGAATCATTGGGGTTTTTTTTTTATATTAGGAACCTTATATTATTTGAAATAAATATTATCATATTTTCTTGCATTAACCTTTTATATACTTGTTTGTAACATTGTCTCACAATTGCTTAGTTACATCCTCACCAGCTGACACCTGTATTTTAAGTGTATAATCTCTTGTATAGCATAAATTATTCAAAATCTCTAAAATTTATGTATCTTAGTTTCTGTGTTTTATCAATGCATTTGAAGCTGAGATACAAATTCTCTGTGCTAAAGGCAAATGACTATTTCAAATAGGAACTACTGGATTAAGTTGTCAAATGTCGAAGTCAAGGTTTTCTAAAGTTTAAAGAATGATTGAGCTTTCTTTTAGTTTAAGTCTAAAATTATTGGTTCGTGATGCGAGATTTTATATCGTACCGCAAGCGTACGGTGTCAAGTTTTAGTAAAGATATTAGATAAGAGAAAGAGTGCCGAATGTACATGGATTGTATTGAACTCACACTAAGTGCTATAATTAATAAATCTAACTTTAATTAGAAAACAACTAAATTTAGATTAAAAACTAAATAATTAAAAATCAAAACGTTTGATAAAGATAGACCAGGATATGAGAGATTCTAGAGGCTGATTTCACCTAACCATCCCTTATGTATTTGTTATGCTAATCAATTCTAATTCAATTTAGTAGTTTATAAGCCAAGAACCCTAAATTATTCTAAATCCATTTCCCGACTACCGAGTGAATATATTATCAATTACATGTTTCAATATCCATATAAAAATCTAGTAATTAACAATTCATTACGCTCTGTGATTCTTTATTAACAACTTCAAAGGGATTATTGATTCTCCCGAACTCTATAACACTCATATGTTATATTCTTTAGATCTTATTCAAAATCCATTCTCTCGAGTGATAGATTCTAAACATTCATCATCTCAATTTATGGCCAACAAACTAGAAGCATTAAACATAAGAAAATATAAATAAACTGAATCACAACGTTATAAAAATTAAACTAGCAAATAATACATATGTTCAAGCATAGGCTACATCATCCTCTAGAATAATAGAGTTAGTTCATGACTAAATATAAAAACAATGGAAGTATGGTCATGAATATAATAGAAATCATTAGATTTAAAGAAAGAAACTAGAAGATTAAACTCGAATCGAATCCCTTCGTCTTCGGATGTCATCGTCTCAGTCTCCTATTGTCGCTCTTCAATCTTTCTCTTTGGATCTCTCTAAAATATGTGTTTTGAACTCTTGAGTTGTGTATTAGTCTCCCCTTTTTAGGGTTTTGGACGAGCTTTTATATTTATAGGAAAGTCCTGGAGTCCTTATGCATGTAGAATAATAATTTCAGATGTTTCTGGGCTCCTGTCGCAGCGAATAATGTATGGCAGCTCACTGAAGGGGTGTCGCGATGCCAGACACTTTTTCTGGTATGCCCTTTTTTTTACGTATTTTGCTCTTCCCACGTGCTTCTGATGCATCTATAAGGTCCCAAAACACGTATAATTGCTCCAAGAACCATGTCCTAATGCTTCCTACTAATAAAACATAAAACAAACTACAAAATACATTAAATGACATGGAATCTAACAAAATAATAAGCTAAGAATGCATGAATAAGTGAGTATAAACCCCACTTATCAGTTCGCCAACCACCCAATAGTCAATTGGTTAGTGTAGTTCACTTTTAACAATGAGGGCAAAAATTCGAGTACTCTAGGTTGTACAATATCATTCTTTCTGATTACGTATGTATAGATAGATCATGTCGTTATTGGTGTAGATTTTTTAGCCATATGGTAGCCTCTTAATTGTGATATCAGTAGATTATATGACAAAACAGAAACATAAAAGATAAAGCTTATTCGAAAGAAATCAATATTCGTTGGCTCATTCGAACAGGCTTTCGGGTCATTCGAACGACCATCAAGAAACTCGTTACATCAGTCTTCTCCACTTAGAAAAGAACCCGTCTTCGATTTCTTTGAACGTATCTCCTTTTTAAACTCCGTCTTGTGACTTTGCACATCTACATCAATCTTGTACTCGATATTTAGTGCTTTCAATGGTTTTGTAAGTTATTTGAAAAAGGTAACAATCGAACCTACTTACCTTTCCATCAAAATTCAAATAATTTGCCTTCCCCTTCTGAACCGAATCAACATCATACTGCCAAGGTCTACCCAATAATAAATGGCTTACATCTATGTTCATTACGTCACACAAACCACATCACTATTATAATATTACATAATGGGAAAGGGATATGATAAACCTTTGTCACTCATGTTTCCACCCCTTTCTCTATCCACCCGACTTTGTATGGGAATGTATATATTTTGTTTCAAGCCACATTACACTAACCAACACCATAGATACAACGAGAACCCCGAAGAAGGCAGTAATGAAGCATCAACATGCGATAAAGTATGAGTGGCAAGAGGAAATTTAGAGGCAGAGGTAGAAGATTTGGAGGTTGAAACAAGGAAAATTGATGCAGAAGCAGAAGGGGGAGACGTGGGAAGAACTAGAGATGGGCTAGTGTGAACAGTATGAGAAGTAGACTCTGACGCTAAGATATCTGACCCATAAATTAACTTGTAGAACTTGGCCCCGTCTCAGCCTCTGAAAGGCGTATCTATTCATTTTCTACTCTCTGCTTCTTTTGGCGAGGCTGAAGTTGACCCTTCATCTCATCATCTAGAGGGGTCGGAGATCTAGGGCGAAAAAGAGCAGGAAATTTGATAGTCCCAAAAGAGGCTTGAAGGTCCTTCCTTTTGGACCTAGCTTTGCCAGAAAGAGACGTGGCGCTAGGGGAATATTGAGTGAAGGAAGAAACAGAAGGCCAACAGACGTGGTGTCAAGTTGTTGTGTGGTCTAGACTGCAGCGGCATCAGGCTTCGTCTTTGAGGTCAAAATTGGGTCATCAGGGGCTCTCTCCTTAATGATGGCCAACATCTCAAAGCCCAAGTTCTCTGGCTTGTAGGGTAGTTTCAGACTGGCTCTCTTCACAGAAGAGACCCAACTCCATCAGTATATTTTTGCTTCCTCTAAAGTTTCTTCAGATTGGTCCAATCAAGGTCGTCCGGGGGGATCACCTTCGAGGCTGCAATAGATTCAGGAGTAGGGAGATCCAAGCCCTTAGCTAGTATCAGTTTACCCGTGAATCTCTAATCGAAGTGAGCCTTGTGCTGGGAGAACCACCTATGATCCCTCTCTTAGAAAAGAAAAATGAAGGGTCATTTGTACTCAAGGGGGATGAGTAAATACAACGAGGCATCAGAGCCTAAAGTTCGTCCATGTTCACCATTCTATTAATGTGGAGTGCTTCAGTTCCCCTCGGGGACCACAAATCGAAACAAGTACTTGGCTCTCTAATAAGACAATCCGGGACAAAGGTGAGAATATACGGTGCTAGGAGCTGAAAGGAGAAATTATAAGAAGAAAAATATATTAGACCCTTGTAACATCCCCAATCCGGGAGATGATACCGGCAGTGAATATGTTGTACTATCCCCTGAGCCTCTGACTTTCTAACTCTAAACAACACTAATACTCTTTTCAAATAGAATCTCATATATTGGACCATTGCCCAAATCCATGACATGGAAAGTAAAATATTAAACATATAAGTAAACACTCAACATCACATATCTTAACAACTGTATACATGACTTTATTGTACAAATATCTAAAATTGGACTTTATGACTTGGCTGAACTCTAACTCTGACTTAACCTGGTGGACCGAATACCCTAGTGATTGCCATAAGTATCCATTCTCCAGAATGAACGATCTAAGTGAGTGAACATGTTAAATCTAAAACTGAATTGCTTAATTGAAATCTCATAGTTCTGAAGTCGAAAATCACTTTAAGAAACCTGATTCTTCTGAAAACTCTTTTCAGTTTGGAAAACTCTGAATCCTTTATATAAAATTGAGCTTTCTTGAAAATTATTTCATCACTCTTGACCATTTCGAAAATCATGTCTCTGGAAAACTTATCTCTGAAAATTCATTTATGAAACATCTGTTTTCTGAAATCTTTTTCTGGAAATTTATCTCTGAAAACTATCACTGAAATATCTATTTCTGAAAAACCTGACGCATGGGGGCATTACGTATAACCCCCCCATATGCCTAACTTGAGCTAGGAGTGCAAATCTATGACATTGGGGAGTTATGTATCGTCGTCCCCCAAATCATGCCACTATATGTCCTTAAAATTAGGGTCTAGAGGCGTTACATATCGCCGTCCCTCTAGCCCTAAAATCTGGTGGTCTTGGGGCGTTACGTATCGCCGTCCCCCAAGCCACAATCTAGAGCCGAAGGTGGGGATCTATGATACCCTCCAGACTTTGAATTTAGGATCTAAGGGCATCTGTCATCCCTCATCGTGAACTGCGTGTGCACACGATATCTGAATCTGTAAATTCCATATCTGAGTTAAGTTACATACTGAGGTGAGTTTTTTCCCATGCCTCGAAATTAGAAAACTCAAGCTTCTTGAAAATAATCTTTCTAAAATATCATCAATAGTAAAATAACTGAAATCAAACTCTGGCTAACGCCCTATTTGATTTTAAAAGTAAGTCTTATACTGAAAACAACTTAATTAAAATCAGTTGAGAAAAAAAGGTCCACTCACAGATTTTGGATCAGACTGGCATTACTTTACTTCACCTTAGAAGTTTGCGGCTCCCGCGATGATCTATAATTGATAACTTAATTAGAATACAAGTCGTGGGATATGCTTTGAAACTATTATCGCTATATGACGTACTATGCTTGTGACATGATATAATGCATGAATATGAGTTGATACGAGACCCTAAGGGTGACCTCTAACATCGTAGGTTATAATTGGAAGGTTTAAATCTGATTATGGAAATTGGTCGCGCGTCGCGATGCCCACTAGTTCAGATTTGAGGCAGAGCCTCTGCTTGTTCCGCGTTGCAACGCTAAGCTTTGAGCGTCGTGACGCCACTCGATCAGAACTAGGCAGTGAGCTTCTGTTTGGTACGCGTCATGACTCTAGGGGTTTAGCGTCGCGACTCTGGTCCGATTGGCCAAACTTCAACTCCTCAATGCCATTCCCAAGCAATTACCGCACCCTTAGGCTAACACCAACACATAAACACTTTTCCAACTTTAATATTGCTCAAAACTCATCTTATCCCAAATCACCACCCAAACATACACTATTACCTAGTATCATTAAATCACAAAGTAATAATCCTCTAACACATTCTCATACATCAAGACTTCATATCAAGCTAATCTTATCAATATACTTCTTATAATGCATGCTAACAACTCATCCAAAATCAAATATGCAATTCTGATTACTATAGTAACACAAGGTGCGAATTGGGGCTTCATTTTATTTTCCCAAAAATGAAATTAGGAGGAGGAAAAAGAGAATAGAGAACTCACTTGCATGGGATATGCTTGGAAGTATCACTAATTACTCTAAAAATAGCATGAGAAGAAGAGAAAAATAAGAAAGCTTCCTAAATACTCCTTCACGTTTTTTGCATGGAATCAAGATGAACGAATAGTGCTCTATTTATAGAGAAAAATCTGATTTTTGTGATGAAAAAAGCGGCCAAGATTGTGCCACATCACTCAAATCTAGGTTATTCTAGTAATTACTGTAGCATCCATGGAATTCATAATTTTTGACCCAATTCTGATTCTAATTTGGAAAAATATCCAACAGGAAAGTTGTAGGTCTCGCCCTTAGCTTCCCGAAGATATAAAATTTATAAAAATTGGAGTTTGTATGAAGAAGTTACGGCCTAAATACCATATACTGTCTGGAGTGGAACATCATACAATTTCGTATCGGAATTTTCGAAGAATTTACCAATTATTCCCAGTGTCATTTCATTAGTGTATATGTATTCGAACATAATTTATATCATGTATCAAACGTCCTATAATGTAACGCTAATCGAGATCACCGGATGTTACAACCCTAAACCAACTCAAAGGACATAAACATTGCACTTTGAAGCAGGACCTAGCAAAATAGCTTGGTTCAACGTCATTCGTAGAGGGCAGATATCACAGTCAATGCTAACAACCCGCCAATTGCCCGTCACCGCCAACATGTCCTTGGATGACCAATATTTGTCCGAGGTAGGCAGTCTGATGAACATAATCATCGATTTCCTGGGTGTGTACATGTCTACACCACCGGCAAAGCCTGCCTTCATCAAGGAAAAGAAGAAGTCGCGGATCGTCAAGCGCTAGTCATTAACTATTGAGAAGATTATGAAACCCATGATGCACCTGAGAACATTTGGAGTCAGCAGCATTTGGTACAAGTTGCACAACACACAAATATAATGTATTAAAGGGTGAAGGGGGAACCAAAGAATTTGAAGGTGGAATTCCCCCAAGACAGTGCCACCACGAGGGACAACGACATGATCAGTTTCTTAGAGGGATGCGCTCTCAGAGAGGGCATGCGGGTACACATCTTGGGAGTGTTAATCTCCTTTCTCAGACATCGAATCTTGTCATCAAAGGAAAATGAGGATTCCATGGCGACATAGTATGATAGCAGAGCGATAATGTTGAAGAGCACTAAATTTCGAAGAGAAGAAGATGAAATGTTTTGAATTTTTAAACTTTGAACTGGTGAGGTTAACGAGTACGATCAAATCAATATTTACGGGACATGACGATCAGATTCCCAAGGAAACAGAGAGGCGGCCCAAAATACCCAGAAGCCTATTAAGGGCCCAGCTTTGGAGTTTGTAAAATATGAATAGGGCACTTGACCTTTGAAAATTTGAACTACCCTCAAAAAGCTGCTTGTTTCTATCATTTCATTCAAAATAACAGAAACAAAAGGGGAAATATTTTGAGGAAAATCAAGTGCTTGACACGAGGCCAAACGCACTGCGAAAGGGATTCAAGGCCACTCGCCAAAGTCTGACCCCATAAGCCTCTCGTCAGCGCTTGAATTAAGGACCTCCTAGCAGGGTCTGAATTTAAAACCACTCGGCAGAACGTCATCTTCAGACTTACTTTTAGGTTAGGCAAGTAGGCGTCACGCGAGGAGTTAGCCCAGGATATCAGCTTCTTAATTACATAAATCTTCAAAATAAGGAATCAGACAACTAAGTAAATACCTTCCATTTTTTGAAGCTAGTCAACTGCCTAGAATAGGGGAATTCCGAGATTTTAATGATTGGGCTAGTTAATAGAGAATGTAAATGACAACGCAAGGGTAATTAGAGATAGTTTCCTTATAATGAGGTTATAAATAATAGGAAAGTCCATAAAAGAGATTGCTTAAACTCAAATCTTTCTATATGATTAGATATGAAAGGAGTAGAAACTCAACTGAAGCTGTTTTCAAAAATCAAGTTCACTACCGTTTAGGTTTTCACAGGAAGTAATAAACCTTTTTAAAACACTATATCAAATTTGATGGCTATGTTTGTCCTCCGATAAATTTTTTCTTCTCTTATCGATTGATGATGTTTTTCTAGGATGAGACTCTTCTGGTTACTATGATTGAATTGAAAAATTTAAGATCAATAATTGTAAAAATTTTCTTTCATCAAATTCTATATTGAGAATCTATCTATCATATGATTGAGACTCTATCTATCACATGAATAATAGAGTTTGATAGAGAAAATATCTCTCATTGGAGAAGTTTAGGTACTAGGCTAAGAATATATATTTTGAGGCAATCTTCAACATTCGAGTTAGATTTACCATGGGTTTCTATATAGTATTATGCCTGCACTATTTCACACGACAAGGATTGGAAAAAAATATGCCTGCATATGATGGATAATGATAAGAAAAATACTTCACATCCACTGAGATTAGTTATCGAGTTTATCTGTATTGTATTTCGGTGTTTTTTTCCACAGAAAGATGTTATATATATTGATGTAATTTATATTTTGGATGCCTCAGAATGCATGATACGATAGAACGATACTATAAATACGCAAAAGAAGTGCAAAGTGACCAGCCTGGAATGGAACAATACAAGCAGGTTAGGCCTCTATATTTGACTATAAATACTTTAGTGATGTATGAAGGAAAAAAGGTAGTGAATATACATATAATAAGACTTGAAAAGTGCTTGATAACAAAACTAGTATGTTATTCTTCTTTTTTGAGCATGTACTTGTCACATAAGTTATTCAATGTCTTCAAATTCTTGATCGTTACTTTATTTGAAAATCCTTATTTTTTTACTTGCATTTAGTGCTTCAACATTTTTAGAATGTATTGGTAGAAACTAGAAACACAAATGTAAATATATGTATGAGAAGAAATCCAAATTCTTGCATTCTAAAATGCGTTAGGCTCTAGGCAGAGGCAGTCTTGTGCAAAAGGCTACTAGACACTGCTTAGGTAGGGCCTAAACAATTCCTAGGCTGACAGAGATTTCAAAATTAGGGTTTTAAGTCAAGTTGTGAATTTTTATTTTGGACAAATTGATCATAGGCATGCGAATAACATCATCACACCACTGTAATATACCAGAAATAACAGTACCAAAAACAACCTCAGCCCCTCAAAACCAGCAATTCACAATGAGTAATAATAGCAGAATGGCAACATAATAGCAGACAGAACAACAATGACACAGTGAAGCAAACACCACATAATAAAACAAATACCAACATAATAGATTATAATCCCCAAAAACAGTACATCAGTTCCCAAAACTAGCAAGACAACATATGATAGCAGCATAATGGCTTCAAAATAGCAGTGAGGTTCTGTTGCTACACTTGCTATCTGGTCTGCTGTTGTCCATTTTGTTCTAGTATCATTGATAATAAAGTTATATTTCCACAATGCAATTTCTCTACCCAAAGCCCATCCAACCGTCGAATACCTTGAATGTTCAAACTTTTATCACACAAATATCAAAGTGCATTCCTAATTGCCAACAACTCAGCCTCATTAGAGTCCAAGATATCCACATTTGAAGAAAATATATATAAAATTCTACTCTCATGATCCCTCAACACACCCCCAATTCCCGCCGGCCCCGACTTACCTCGAGTAGCCCCATCCACATTAAACTTAAGAAAACCAATCAGGGGTGGTTCCCAATCTTTATGAGTCCTAACCTTCACAACCTTCCTCTCAACAGAAGCCTCTTTTATGTCTTGAAAAGGATTAAACCCCCCAACTCTCTTTTACCACCAACCCGTTTAAACAATGACAAAATCCTCCATTTCACCATGTCACATAAACAACCTAAATCAAGTACCAACTCTTTAAACACCATCATGTTCCAACACAACCATATAGACCAATATACCGAAATGAAAGCCACCTCCATCCCTTTGGTATATTTAAACTCCCTCATAAAAGAAAAAAAAACCTCATTGTTGAAACCACTCACCCAAAGATTCTGGCGTACATAACCTTCACATGTGCCACGCCTAACAACACTTTACAAACAAATGATCAACAGATTCCTCATCTCTACCATAATTTATTCTTCACATGAATCTTATAATTTAAGAGTTGCCACATATAGATCTCAACATTTGGCGAAACAAACCCATTCCATAACCTTCCATCACACTGATGAAGCCCATCACAATTCTCCATTGCAATTTTATAAAATGACTTAACTCTGAAGATATCATTAGCATCATGCTTCCATACAACTCTATCACAAGCATCCTCACATAATACCACATTATTCAGTATTCTCAGAAGATCCAACCAAGTATCAAATTCCCAATCAAAGAGTCTCATTCTAAATTCAATTTTCCAATCCCAACACCCCTCCCTCCATTCCCATGTGAGAAACTGAGAAACCGAGAGAGAGTTTGAGAGAGTTGAAGAAAATATTGTTTTCTTATTAAATACGATGAGAACATATGTTGCCTTTATATAGGCTTACAAGCTCGGATATTTCGGGAAGGTATCCGTTACAATATTATGGTAATAATGTACAATTAATTACAAAATCAATTATAATCAATTGGCTTAAATACAATTGATTATAATTGGCAATATATCATGCCATATCTTAATATCCCCCCTCAAACTCAAGGTGGTAGTAGAGGAACCAGCTTGAGTTTGGAAACAAGAGTGAGAAAGCGGCTAGGAAGAAATGACTTAGTGAAAATATCCGCCAGTTGGTCAGCGGATCGGAGATAAATCAACTGAATAGTGCCCTGAATAATATGTTGACGTATGAAGTGACAATCAATCTCGATATTTTTGGTTCGCTCATGAAAGATAGCATTATGAGCGATTTGAATAGCACTCTGGTTGTCACAGTAAAGTTTGATAGAAGGTGGTTGAGGGACACCAATATCCTCCAACAGCCATCGTAACCATAATAGCTCGGCTGTAGTATCAGCAAGAGCCCTATACTCAGCCTCAGTACTAGAACGAGCAACAAGAGTTTGTTTCTTGCTACGCCAAGAGATAAGAGAGTCACCGAGAAATAGGCAATAGCCAGTGGTGGATCGACGATCGGTAGGATCGCCTGCCCAATCTGAGTCTGAATAAGCACGAAGCTCAAGGGAAGAATGAGAGGAGAAGTGAAGACCATAAAAGAAAGTGCCCTTAAGATAGCGAAGTATACGCAGCACAACAGCATAATGTGTGGAACGAGGAGCAGCCATGAACTGACTAACAATGTGAACAGCATAAGCAATATCCGGTCGAGTCACTGTAAGGTAAATGAGGCTACCAACTAATTGACGGTAGAGAGTAGGATCATCCAGAGAGGTTCCATCCATAGGGGTAAGCCGAACATTATACTCAATGGGGGTAGGAGCTGTCTTGCTGTCGGTCAGACCAGCTCGAGAAATGAGATCAGAGGCATATTTTGCATGGGAAAGATAATATCCATCATCAGAGGAGGTAACTTCAAGACCGAGAAAGTAGCTCAGAATACCGAGATCTTTCATCTCAAATTGGCTACTAAGAGACTGCTTGAGATCAGTGATTCCAGAAGTATCATCACCAGTAATAACCATGTCATCAACATAAAGGAGTAACAAGACAATACCGTTATCAGATTTACGAATAAACAAAGCCGAGTCATGTGGGCTGGAGGTGAACCCAAGCTGATGAATAACAGTACTAAATTTATCAAACCATGCCCGAGGAGCTTGCTTCAGACCATAGAGAGCTCGTCGTAGGCGGCACACTTTGTTTGATGGATGAGAAAGACCAGGAGGTGGTTTCATATACACTTCTTCAGAAAGAACACCATTGAGAAACGCATTCTTGACATCCATCTGAAACAAACTCCATTTCCGAACAGCAGCAATATCAAGTAAGCTGCGGACTGATGTGAGACGAGCAACTGGAGCAAAGGTTTCCTCATAATCAACCCCATATTCTTGTGTAAAGCCCTTGGCAACAAGACGTGCTTTATAGCGTTCAACAGAGCCATCTGAACGAGTTTTAATCTTATACACCCATTTACACCCCACAAGAGTTTTACCAGCAGGAAGGTCAACTAAGTCCCAAGTACCGGTCTTGTCCAACGCATGTAATTCTTCGTGCATAGCTTGCTGCCAATGAGGATCAGTGGATGCTTCTTTATAGGACTGTGGTTCATGTAATGAAACAATAGCAGAGAAACAGTGATATCGGTTAAGATAAGCAGGAGTATGTCTTACTCGAGTAGGATAACGAGAGGAGGATGCATCAAGGTTGTTTTCTATCTCAACAGGAGCAGTGGTAGGATCAGCAGACGAGGCGGCATCAGGAGCAGGCATAAGAGTAGATTGGTCATCGGTAGGCTCGTCCATATGTCCTGCATCATCAGTATTGGGAAACAACTCTATAGAGGGGTTAGTAAATAATGGAAGGTGGGAGGAGGAAGAGACTTTGAAGTCGGAAAGAGAGGAAAACATTGTGTGTTCCCAGAAGACGACATGACGGGAGATTCGAAGTTTTTGTGACACAGGGTCCCAACAACGATAGCCTTTGTGTACGATACCATAACCGAGAAAACAACATAATCGAGCACGAGGTTCTAACTTGTGATGTTCAGTTGGAGGGAGAAGGACAAAGCATGCACACCCAAAAACCTTAAGAAGCTCATAGGAATGTGAAATACCATGTAAACACTCATATGGAGACTGGTGGACTACAGCAGAGGGTATTCGATTGATAATATAAACAGCTGTGAGGGCGGCCTCACCCCAAAATTTCTCGGGGCAGGAGGATGAAACAAGCATGGATCGGACTGTATCTAGAATATGGCGATGTTTACGTTCAGCTCGTCCATTTTGTTGAGATGTATATGGACATGATCGTTGGACTAGTGTACCGTGATTGGTGAGGAATGATTGAAGCTTAGAATCAAGATATTCCATAGCATTATCGGTGCGCAGTATTTTGATAGTTTTGGAGAATTGAGTTTTGACCATTTTGGCAAATTCAATTTAAAGCTGGGGAAGTTCGGACTGCTGTTTCATGAGAAATATCCAGATAAAACGTGAATAATCATCAATGAATATCACAAACTATCTTGATCCCCCCATAGTGGGTGTAGGGGAGGGACCCCATATATCAGAATGAATTAAATCAAAAGGAGCAGTCGAAGTAGACTGATTATTATTAAAAGACAAAGATGGTTGTTTGCCAAGCTGACAATAAACACAACGTAAATCTTTGACTGTAATAAAACCTAAAGACCCATTGGAAATCAAAGGACGAAGTTTACTTAAGAAAGCATGACCGAGACGCAGATGCCAGGGATGAAGAGAGGAAGAGGTAGTTGCAGCACATAACTGGAAGGTATGAGCGGAAGGAAGATGCAGGGAAGTGAGCTCAAATAGACATCCAATTCTACGGCCTGTCCAAAGAATTTGTTCCATCTACGGATCCTGTACACGACAACCATTGGCAGAAAAAATGAGTTCAAGGCCAAGTTCACACAATTGTCCAACAGAGATAAGATTAAATGTAAGTTTGGGAATTAAAAAAGTGTTGGGTAGTGTGAGTGTAGAGGTAGTGATTTGTCCAGTTTGACTGACATTCATCTGTGAGCCGTCGGCAGTGTGTATCAGTGGTGTAGTTGTGTTTAGATCCAAAGTGGAGAAAAAAGTGAGGTTGAGAAGTCATGTGATTACAACAACCAGAATCAAAAAACCAAGAGGAATTACCTGATGTAGTAGACAGGCAGTGGAAGTGGAAGTACCAGAAGGAATGGAAAGTATTTGTCTAAGAAGGGATTCTAAGTTACCAGTAGGCATGTGAGAGGAAGAGGGGATACTGACGTCATTGGCTGGCGGCAGCAGCAGCAGCTATCACAGGCCTCGGAGTTTGACCGGGTCGGGGAGGACGAGTGGGGCAATGTTCAATTGTGTGTCCAGACAGCTTGCAGTAGCGGCAATCCATCTTAGTGGGGCAATGGGATGCAACATGGCCTTTTTTCTTGCATTTGTGACATTCAGTAAGGCTGCATTCAGTTAAAGTATGGCCAGATTTATTGCATGTACGACATATCTTGGGACCACCTCGGAAGGAGTGTTTGTTGGCAACGGCAAGCACGGTATCATCTTGAGGAGGCTTAAGTAACCCTAATCTGGTTTCATCAGATAATAAGCGAGAGACAGCAGCCTCCAATGTAGGCAGGGGAGTTTGATGTAATAAAGAAGCTCTGCAAGATTCAAAATCATCAGTAAGAGCCATAAGAAATTGAATTAACCTCATTCGCTCACGGTGTGCAGTATATTTTGCCGCATCAACAGCACAATCCATCGGAGGTTCTGAAAGAGCAAGTTGATCCCAAACAGCCTCCATTTTAGCAAGAAAGCTGGTAATAGGCTGACCTCTATCCTGTTTTAAATTATGCAACTCCTCCCACAATTGGTACTGACTAGAGAGATCAGAGAGGTAGTGTATCGCATTTCAAGTAAATCCCAGACTTCTTTGGCAGTGTCATAGCGCCCAAATTGGTGGTGAATAGAGGGAGTAGAAGTATTTCGAAACCATGTCAGAATCTGATGATTCTTGTTATCCCAGTCTTCAAGACGATCCGCAAACTTATCATCAGGCTCATCAACACTCTGTTTGGGGAGCTTGATATCCCCCGTGACATAGCGCCATAACTTTCGGCCTTTGAGAAAACTGCGCATCCCCCGAACCCAGAGACGGTAGTTTGAACCTGTGAGAATGGTAGGAATGGGCTGCATAACATCAGATTTGTCCATTTGGAAAAGTTCAGAGAGGTCCCAACAACTTCACAAGGGACTGTTTGGAAACAGTAACTGGGGGAAGAACCTAGGCGTCTGATACCATGTGAGAAACTGAGAAACCGAGAGAGAGTTTGAAGAAAATATTGTTTTCTTATTAAATACGATGAGAACATATGTTGCCTTTATATAGGCTTACAAGCTCGGATATTTCGGGAAGGTATCCGTTACAATATTATGGTAATAATGTACAATTAATTACAAAATCAATTATAATCAATTGGCTTAAATACAATTGATTATAATTGGCAATATATCATGCCATATCTTAATACCCCACACTCCCCAACTGAAATATATTTTTAACAGCTAAAATAAACAATCTAGGGAAATTCACCTTCAAAGGTACATCCATAATCCAACAATCCTCCCAAAAGTTAACCAATATTCCATTTCCTAACATAAAATCAAAACCACCTTTAATCACATGATAAAATCTAGAATTCTCCGAGATAACATCCAAGATTCCCTTCAAAGTAGGAGAAATTTTCCTACTAATCACCCTTATAACTTAGGAATTTCCAAAAATATTATACCTCTTACATATCACTTTTCTCCATAAAGCTCCAGTTTCGTTCCCAAATCTCCAAGCTCATTTTATCAATAACGCTCCATTTTGAACTCCGATTCTATTCACCCTGAGAACGCCCCCCACTCCCCGCGGTCTTTTTTGAAACAAATCATGTCCCAAACAACTAAATGAATCTTTCTTTTTTCCTTCTCCACCTTCCCAATAAAACTTCCTTTGACATTTCTCAATCTTCTTTATAATTTTCATAGGGACCTTAAAAATAGACAAATTTTAATTCGGAATGCTGGCAATAACTAACTTAATGAACACCAATCTTCCAGCCTTCGATAACCCGCGGTCTTTTTTGAAACAAATCATGTCCCAAACAACTAAATGAATCTTTCTTTTTTCCTTCTCCACCTTCCCAATAAAACTTCCTTTGACATTTCTCAATCTTCTTTATAATTTTCATAGGGACCTTAAAAATAGACAAATTTTAATTCGGAATGCTGGCAATAACTAACTTAATGAACACCAATCTTCCTGCCTTCGATAAAAATCTTTTCTTCCAGCTAGCCAACTTCGATTCCACTTTCCTAATAACGGGATTCCAAAATTTCAAGCTGCTCGGTCTAGCACCCAATGGCAAACCCAAATACTCAGTAGGAAACTCTCCCTCCTTACATTCAATTGTCAGCCCACAAACTTCCTTCCCTTCTTGCACAAGTTTATTGATAACCCAAAAATTTATTTCGAATAATCTCAAAACTCTCCTCCCTATTCGGCTTACAAAACATCAATGTATCATCCGCAAATTGAAGATAAGATACAGATAATTCAGGATTTCCAAACTTGACCCCTGTGAATAGTCTTATTTCAGCTGCCTTGTTCAACAAGCAATTAAGCCCCTCTGCTACTATATTGAATAAAAAAGGAGATAAGAGATCTCCTTGCCTCAAACCTTTACCCATCAAAAAATCTCTAGATGGAGACTCTTGTACCAGCGCTGATAAACTGGCAGTCGGTAAACACTCTTCAATCCATCTCATACATTTACCACCGAACCCCATCACAAACTACATATTTGTATTATTTCATGCTTACCATATAATTGCAAAAATACTGACATATTTATGTGATATGATGACAATGATTCTTGTTATATATACATGATCATGGTCTTGATTTTAGCTTATCATGATAATTATTGAAAAATATCTTAATGATCATAATTCAATCCTTATCAGAAACTAAGTCACTTATTAACATAGGCATAATTATGTGTACAAGATAATCACAGTACTTTAAAGTCAATTCTCAACATGAGCATCATGCGTTTCACATGTGACCTTAGCGTTTGGTGTTAGGAATGCTTTATTATGTACTCAAATCGTTGGAATGAATAAGCATATGATTGAAGTTTATATATATTTGATTACATCTGTTTGACTAAGGCTTTGTTCACAAATGAATATATAGAATTCAAGTTCTTTTTTCCTCTCTTCTTTACGGTATAAAGATAAAATTTGAAAATATTCTCATTATAAATTCTCTTATTATTTATGTTATATATGTAAAAGAATGTTGTTGTGATATTTTATATCGTACCACAAGTGTACGGTGTCAAGTTTTAATATAAATGAGTTTAGAGTGTCAAACCCACAGGGATTGCGTTAACTCGCATTAAATACTACAATTGATAATCCTAACTTTATTTAGAAGATAAATAATAAATATTTAGTTAAATAAATAAAATATAAAAATATTTAGATAGGAGGAACTAATACGATAGAGATTCTAGAGTCTGATTTCAGCTAGATGTCTCCTATGTATTTATCATACCAATTAATCCTTATTCAGTTATATTGTTTATAAGTCAAGACTCCGAAAATATCCACTCCCTCTCTCGAGTTTCAGTGAACCTATCATCAACTAAAGACTTCGATATCTCTATAAAAATCTAGTAGTTAACAACTCATAAGGCTTTGTGATTCTATATTAATGACTTCAAAGGAACTTATATATTCTCTCGAACTCTATAAAACTCCTAAGTTATATTCTCTAGATCTATTCAAAATATCCTCTCTCGAGTGATAGATTCTAAACATATATCATCATATTTGTGGCCAGCAAACACGAGACATTAAACTCAAGAGAACACAAATAAATTGAATAAAACTTCATAACAAAATTGACAAACAATTACAAGGTTCAAGCATCAATCACATCATCCTCCTCTAGAATTAAGGAGTAATTCGTGACTAAAGATAAAAAAATGATAAACAAATCATGAATCTAATGGAAATCATTAGAGTTCTAAGAAAGAAACAAGAAGATAAAACCCGAATTGAATCTCTTCATCTTCGGATGTCACCGCCTTCGTCTCCTCTCTTCGCTCTGCAATCCTCCTCCTTGGATCTCTAAAAATATGTGTTTTGTGTTTTATGCTGTGTATTAGCCTCTCCTTGAGTTTTGGACGAACTAATGTATTTATAATAGAGCCTTGGGGTCATTAAACATCTAAAAACCCTCAAAATAATGTTTCTGGTGCGTGCGTGGCGCCGCGGCGCTGGTAGATTGGCGTCACGGTGCCAAAGCCCCTGGATTTTTATATGAGCGTCTAGCTCTCTTTGAGTACATGCAAATAGATATATTATGGGTCTCATAACTCTTTCTAGATCAAAATCTATAGCCTTTTTAAATTCAGTGCGCAGCTGATGCTGGTTTTGCCTGTTATCGAGTCTGATGCTCCCAATAGGTCCCGAAACACGCGTAATTGGTCCATTCTTCATGTTCTAATGCTTCCTACAAACAAGACATAAAATAAACTATAAATGACACTAAATGACTCGAACCATAACAAAATAATAAGTTAAGGATGTCAGAATAAGTGGGTATAAACCGCACTTATCAAATGTAATGAAAGAACGACAATTATAATAAAGATCAATGGGGTGGTGGTTGTCTATTGTGTCCGAATGGTATTACTAAAGATATATTTCTAATTGTTGAGATTCTATTAAATTTTGAAAAAACTAAGTGTTTGGCAAATACGTACTAATTAAAAGTTAATGTCTAATTTGAATGTGTGATCGATTAGATCCTATTACACTAATGATAAATGAAATTACTATAAGTTCTGACCCTATACACGTATGGGGGATAAGTGTAATTTTGCGGAATTAAAAATCTAACAACACCAATTAAGATAAGTCCTAAATTAATGTTTCTATGGCTAAGAACATACACCTTTAATCTAAATAATAATGAAAGAGCTGAAAATAAACAAAGCAATAAACACAATCAACAAAAAAATTTGTTGACTGATTGGAAAATTCTTGACTGAGAAAAACCACTCCGGGTATAGGTTACCACCCAAATTCACTTGTTGAGAAAACTTACAATGATGGTTATGACTTATGGTAAAACTTCGCCGACTCAAATACCTCTACTGTAATAACCCCAAGAACTCGTCGAGCCAGCACCAAGCAGCATTCTTTAGAATCTCTAAAGTCTAAGTGAATCAATTCTGCAAACTCGCGATGCCGGAACTCCGACTATCAATCTCTTAGCAGCAAACTTTTATCTGTCTCAAAAAGGGCTCCAGAAGTCACAGCTTTGGGGCACTAAGAGAGGAGTTAGCAGGGCTAGGGGCATCCCTCACCTTGGGCTTCTTGGCCTAAGCGTCTTGCCCCTTGGGATACCAATCATAGCTTTAGGACAAAGCGATGGGGTATTGTTTTAATAGTTGACATTTGTAAGAAAAGCTTCCTTTGATGTAAATAAAATTTACTTCTATGAAGAAATATACATAGTCCCTTTGTCCAAGGCATTCAAGATTCAAATTAAAAAATCATTCTGGTAATATAGTTTTTGCAGCTGATCATCATTCAACATACTGTAAAAAATGGTTCTGTGATCTTCATCGCTCTACTTGACAGCTTGTTTGAATCTTATAATAATGTAAACTTAATTCCACATGCAGCAATTGACGGAAGAAATAGCAAATACTGTCGAGAAGATTGAGCAAATTGAAGTTTCTCAACGGTTCTTGACTAAATTGACAGTCCTTACATTTACATCTACAACTTCTTTACACAAATGTTTCTGAATTTTGTAATTTTTGATCCACAGCAAGCTTTTAGGGAAAGATCTTGATTTATGTACCACTGAAGAACTCCAAGAGCTTGAGGGCCAGCTGGAACGAAGCTTGCGCAGCATCCGAGATAGAAAGGCATGTAAAAAGCGGAGTTTATTTTTTAGCTTTCGCTTGGCCTCAAATGGATGAGAATAAGGCACTTGCATGATTGTGAGGAGTCAAATCTAATACTTATTTTATTGAATAAGGTCACTTGACTAAGTGAGCTAGCACTTGAAAGCGGCGTGAGCCTCAAAGAATGGTTTTTAAACTCAAAATAATAATAAGAAAGAAGTGATTGAGAACTAACAATATTGTAATTGCTTATATGTTTCAGGCTCAGCTACTCAAGGAGCAGATAAATCAACTCAAAGAAAAGGTAAAAAAAATATGAATATTACCAGTACAGGTTTTAGTGAATGTGCATGCATTACTTGTTTAGGTTGCAACTTCTAAGCACTTTTTGCCGGTTTTCGTATGTAGGAAAGACTTTTGCGGGAAGAGAATGTCAGTTTATGTACAAAGGTAAACATTTCATCCCTTTCTTGATAAGAAATTTTTTAAGGATCTAACAGCAAACCAACACAGATCTCCATTGTTGTTATTGGCAAGAGTAACAGAAAAAATGAATGAACTTAAAATATAAATCTTAGATAATTCTTAAGTTAGCTTTATCTCGGAGATTTCAATATGAGTTATGTGTACTGAGCCCTTATCTCTATTAGATGACTTTAAAATGTTCAAATTTGGACTAACAACTCTTGACAAATAACATTAGGTCATCTGATATTAATGTTAAACTTAAAACTAATGATTGTTGATACAATTTGGTAACACTTTGATATTAATGTGGAGCAAAGCCTTGGCAGCCATCAACCCCACAGCAAGTGGCTGTAAACCATTGCAGCCGGAGCTGCCAGAGTTCCGACGACGTTGATACTGAATTGTTTATCGGACTGCCTGTAAGCCGTATCACGTAGCCAACAGCGGCATCCTCTTGGCAAATAAACGTTATTTGTAAGTTGTAACACATCAACTAATTATTCCAAAACGTTTAATAATTGCCCTTCTGAATTATATTTGGTGTGGTCTACCAATTAGCTAGAAATAATTCAGCATGAGCATCAATTGTTACATATAATTGTATTTGATGTTGAAAATGTTATCAAAGTGATTCTGCAATAATTGTATAGTGATGTCTTGCCAATATACTTATGAATCAGTATGCTTGTAACTCCTCTGAAAAGCTGAGCAGTAATTTCAAAATCATTTCTTCATTCTTTTAACAAATGTAATGTTGGTGGATTCTTGGCATTTGGGCTTTTACTGACAGATAGATGGGGATTCAGTCTCTCAATTTATAGATCACTGGAGGATATTAGGATTTATTTATACATGATACTTATCACAAGAATTTAGAATATAAAAATAAGAATTATTCGGATGATTCGGAGAGCGTATCTGATTTAGAATCCATAGATGCAGAGGAAAATTGACAGATCTTTTGATAATTTGCACTGAGGAAATCACTATTTTCTCCCCTCTTCTTGATGGTGAAGTTTACTCTCCCTTATTAAGCTTCCTTATGCCATAAGCATTTGCTAAAGTTTCTCTCTCCCTCTCCATTTCATTCTTTATGTGTAATAATCATTGATGGCAAAGTTTTTTCTTTATTTTATCACACCACTATTCACATTATAATAATTGAGACAAAGCATAATATGTCTTATATATAACAACTTCACCAACAATTAATAATTGAGAATTATTAATGAGAGAGAGGGAACTTATTTATAATAAAGGTAGCTTATTGAGAAAACTATTATAGGGGAATGAGAGTGAGACCTTAACTCACTAATCTATGAAGTGTAATGAGCTCACTCATCAAAAGCTCATAACAATTCTAAAGCCCATTTTAATTTGCACATATCAATTAATATAGAGTCCAACTCATTTTATTAATACTTTTTAAAATACAATTTAGCAAATCTTCGAAGAAAGTCTCCATTATTATGATTTACAGCACAAGTATTAAAAATATAAAAGTAATGTCATGTCAAAGCGACTAAGGCACGTGGATCAATTTATGGTACTGTTACTGCTGTGCTGGCGAATTACCAATATGAGAGTATATGGATATGTATGTATATATATATATATCCATATACTCTCAACATGATCTCACCAATAGAATATGGATATGTATGTATATATATATATAATATTTGAAAATAACATATACTATAATAAGCACCATCTCAAACAACCATTCTCACAACAATATAAACATTCATCAAATATGGTTGCTAATCTGGATCCGGTATAATAGTGGATTGAAACCAATAGGAGAGTATCTCATCACAACTCCCAAGGTTTCCCGCCATGTGGTGGAGGTGCGGCAACTTGTGAAGGCGAGTGAGGGTGCGTGCGATGTCTTCTCGGCGGTGGATCAGTGCCATTGGATTTGTCCCATCGAGAAGATTCTTTAGATATGGTCATTTACTACAAAATGGAGATCAGCCGATGTTGAACGAGATATTTTCTCCCTCTGGATACATTTTCTCTCAAAATAATCCCTGGAAATTTAAATGTCCCTTATTAATAGCTCAACGCTCTACACTTCACACCACTCTTGAATCATATCAAAATAAAAATAAAGCTAAGGTGTTGTTTGATTATTAATGAAAGTGGTTTTGGGTTAGTAGGGTAAGAGGTGGGTGATGATTATTTTGTTTGATTTAGGGGATAAATAAACACATTAGGTGTGATAATAAGATGGTAGGGATTAGTTAGGTTTAAGATAAAAAGGAAAAAATGATAATGGAATAATAAAATGAGGTATTATAATCTACCCACCTTATAAAAATTTCGTCCTCGAAATTTCTCAATCATGGAACAACTCTTGATATTTCTCGCTCATGTCCTATTCCACTTCCTAAGTCACCTCATGAATGTGATGATTAGTCCAGATGACCTTCACTAGTGGAATACGTCTGGATCTCAACTCTTGAACCTTCCGGTCTATGATCATCATGAGCTTCTCTTCATATGTTAGATTCTCGCTCAACTTTACCGGTTGTCTCTCCAAGATGTGAGTATGATCTGGTATATTTTTATTCAGCATTGATACATGAAATACTTTATGGATTCTTTCCAATTTCGATGGTAATGCTAAAAGATATGCCACATTCCCTACTCTCTCCAAAATCCCATAAGGACCAATATAACATAGTGCTAACTTCAATTTCCAGCCAAATCTCGATACTCCCTTCCAAATCGAGACTTTCAATAAAAATTTATCCCACACTTGGAATTCAAGTTCCTTCATTCTTTTATCAATATAATTTTTATGTCGACTCTACACCTCTAGCAATTTAGCTCGAATCAATTTGATCCTCTCCGAAGTCATATCTACCAAAATCTAAACCATAAATCTGTCTATCTCCAACCTCACCCCAACAAATAAGAGTCATATATCGCTTCTCATACATAGCCTCAAATGGAGCCATACCGATACTATTCTGGAAGTTGTTGTACTAGGAAAACTATATTAGATGTAAATGCTCGTCCCAACTTTTAGTAAACGTCAATACACATGATCTCAGCAAATCTTCTAATGTCTTAATAGTCCACTTTGACTGTCCGTCAGTCTGTGGGTACGATGCAGTGCTCATAGAAATTTTTGACCACATAGACTTTTGGAAACTCTGCCAAAAACGGGAAGTAAACCTGACATCTCTATCTAATACTGATGAGTGGTAAATGTATCATTATTTCTCACTCAATTGACCTAATATTTTGTATAGATTCTTGAGTTTTGTGAATATTTTGATGTGTTTTGTGTTATTTTGTAGATAAATAAAATTTCAGGACATTTTGGAGGTGATTTGGGGCCAAAATAGTGAAAAAGAACACAAAAGGGTAAAATCATCATTTTGCGCGTCGCGACGCGCAGCCAGCGTCGCAACGTCTAATGTGCACCGGAAGTTGCTAAAATACGCCATGCCACGTGTCAAAATATGAGAAGTTTGAAATTGCTAACATGAGCCAGATCTTGCTAACGTGCGTCTTGCCATGTGTCAACATCAGATGAGATCGGCTAACATGCACCGTGCCACTTGTCGCAATCCTATGGTGCCGACAATCCACATCGCCACGTATCAGCCACGTTAGCGCCACGTCAGTATAATTATTGATTAATAATCCAAAATGACATGTCAGTATATAAGAATCTGAAGCAGCCAATCAGCGACTGACACGTGTCATGTCGCGACGCGAAAGGCTTTCGTGTCGCGACGCGGAGAGCCTATCGACCCCTATAAATTCAGCTCGAAATTTCAATTTCAGATGTACCTTCCTCTCTGTATTTCTCTGAGTAAATAAGGAGTTTTTATATAGTTTAGTTTAATTTCAGTTTTGTAATTAATTTTAATTACTTTCTGTAATAGTAATTTATTTTCTTTAATTTTTCAATTTTTACTATTCAGCAATGAGGAGGTAACTTCCCCCTGCTAGGGTGAAAGGTAAATTTTTTATTATTGCTATTTAGATTAATCTCCTTTAATTATAATTTATAAACTATTTAAAATTTGACTTTATGAGGATACCGCTATATTGGCCGGTTGGTAATTGATATTAAATTAGTTTTAACCTGACTAAGCATGGATACCGCCTGGTTGGTCGGTTGGTAATTACCGCCTATATGGCTGGTTTATGGACAAACATTGATACCGCCTTTATGGTCGGTTGTACTTAATCTGACTTAATCAGGATACCGCATATATGGCTGGTTCGTAATGCCACACAAGTTAATATATTATATTAAGGGAGATATCTAAAATAGTAGTGATAAAAATGGATCCTTTTACTCTAGCATTTTCTTTTATTGTATTTTTCTTTACTTTTTAGCATTTTACTTTTCAGGAATTTATTTTATGTCTTCTATTTTTAAGTTTTTACTAGTTGTAAATATGAGTCGTAACTAAGCCCATTATCTGGGGTTATAATGAAATCCAATATCACCGGTTTATAAGGGGTTATTTTCTAGTTTGGGTAATTTATAGGTTTACTTATTAAGTCTTAAGCTTATTGCGTCTTGTTAACTGACCACTAATAAGATTGATCTGGTAAATCTAAAATAAACTTGACAAAGGAATTTTAGGTTTCAGCCTTAGACTTAATAGCCTACGATCTTCATTGAGGATAGATAACCCTTTAATAGATTTCCTTACAGGATAGACATATACCTGTCGGGCGGGGGTAACCACAATTGGAAATCAATCTTAATGAATCTAGGTAATTTGGTTGACATAGACATATGGTTCAATTGGGTGTTCCAGGTTAGTAAACCGATAAATTACACAAACATGAAATAACCACTTCATCTTTAATTAGATATTGGAAGAAATCACAACCCTGGATAGTTTTACAAATTTGAATTTTCTTTAATCTACTTTCACGACATTTACCTGTTTTAATTTTTAATTTTTTAAAAAAGTCAACACCCAGTCGTTCAATCAATTTGTTAGATATTAGTAATCACTTGGCCTCATAAAATTAATAGTTTAGGTTTTAAGTCCTCTTGGGATCGATACTTTTTATACTGCTTGAACGATACGTGCGCCTGCGTTATACCCGTGTGATTACGCACCGGTCAAGTTTTTGGCACCGTTGCCGGGGACTTATTTATCTTTCACTATTAATATTGAGGTTAGATACCTTTACTTGTATCTAAATTCTTTTTACTTATTGTTTTTTTTCTTGTGTTTCAGGTTCTCAGACACTACATGAGACGAACCAGAAGCTCTGAAATCCGACCTCTTGACCCAGAGATTGAAAGAACCATCAGACAGTTGAGAAGGGAAATGCGAGAAGGCCAAGAAGCAATTGTTAACATGGAACCTGAACCTTTGGAGGTTGCACCACCAATTCCCATTCGAGACAGAACCATTCCAGTGGTTGACGGTTTCATTTCCTATATTATACTTCCTCTCTTACCAGCAAATGCATGTGACATCAAAACATGCATTCAGATGATTCAACAGTCAGTTCAGTTTGAAGGGAATGCAACTGAAGATCCTAATGCCCACATCAGCAACTTCTTAGAAGTTTGTGGCACTTTCAATTACAACTGAGGAGCTGAAGAAGCAATGAGACTGCGGTTTTTTCCATATTCCTTGAAGTATAGAGCAAAAGCTTGGATACATTCACTACCAGCAGGTTCCATCACAACTTGGAGCACTCTAGCCACCAAATTCCTTGTAAAGTATTTTCCAACAGCCAAAATAGCAAAACTGAGGAATAATATCACATCCTTTGTACAACATGACTCAGAAACTCTCTACGAAGCTTGGGAAAGGTACAAAGATTTACTCTGGAAATGTCATCACCATGAGATTCCAAAATGGCTTCAAGTCCAAACTTTATATAATGGACTTTCTGGACTGATGAGAACCACAATTGATGCTTTTGCTGGAGGAGCTTTAATGGCAAAAGGAGAAGATCAAGCCTGAAACCTAATCGAAGAAATGACCAACAATAATTCCTTGTGGCCAACAGAAAAGAGCATGAGCCAAAGAATTGCTAGAATTTATGAAGTTGGAACCAATACAACAGTCAACGCCAAGCTGGATCAGATATGCAAATTCATGGAGACTCTTACCATTGGATCCACAAGTTCACCTTATGGAGGAGCATCAGAACCAAACCAACTTGAAGAGACTGTGAATTATGTCAACAATTTCAACTAACGGGGGAACAATCCATATTCCAACACCTACAATCCTAGGTTGAGGAATCATCCCAATTTCTCATGGAGTAACAATTCAGGGCAAAAGAACTATCCACCACCTGGATTCCAGCAACAAAATAAAGGCCAGAAGTTTGCAAAAGAACCTGGAATGAATGAATGGATTGCAGAGATGTTCAAAAAGCAACAAGCAGCATATGATGCTATTTTCAAAGTCAATCTGCTTCCATCAAAGCACTGGAGAATCAGATTGGACAACTGGAAAATGCTCAGAGTTACAGACCGCTAGGGAATCTTCCCAACAACACATAACCAAACCCAAGGAACCGAGGGAATGAGCAATGTCAAGCCATAACTTTGAAAAGCAGCACTGAAATCAATAAAGATGTTGGAATCAAAGCAATCATTGAAGAAGTTCCAAAAGAAGCAGTTCCACAGATTGAGGAAAAAGAAGCAAAGGAAAAAGATCAAATCACTCATCCTCCACCTTTTCCACAGCGTCTTCAGAAAAACAAACTGGATAAGCAGTTTGCTCATTTCTTGGAGGTTTTCAAAAAGCTGCATATCAACATTTCATTCGCAGAAGTCTTGGAAGAAATGCCCAACTATGTCAAATTCATGAAAGACATTCTTTCACGAAAATAGAGATTGGGAGATTACGAGACAGTAGCATTAACAGAAGAATACATCGCCATCATTCAGAGAAAACTTCTCCCAAAGTTGAAAGATCCTGACAGTTTCACAGTCCCATGCACTATCGGAGAACATTATATTGGTAAGGCTTTATGTGATTTAGGTGCTAGTGTTAACTTAATGCCTTTTTTTATTTACAGGAAATTGCAAATTGAAGAAGCAATGCCTATCTCAGTCTCTTTGTAACTTGCTGATCGAACGCTCGCATTTCCGAGAGGAGTGATTGAAGATGTGCTGGTCAAAGTTGATAAACTCATTCTCCCAGCAGATTTCATTATCCTTGACATGGAAGAAGACAAAGATGTGTCTGTCATCCTTGGGAGACCATTCTTGGCTACAAGTCGAACTGTTATTGATGTACAAAAAGGAGAACTAACCATGAAAGTTCAGGATTAAGAAGTTACCTTCATTGTTTTCAAAGCCATGAAATTCCCAAGGGATGAAAAGGAAGAAGAATGTTTCAGAATTGATGTTATTGATAGTATCATCTAGGATACTGATACAATTCCCACAGAAAAACTTAAAACCCACATCACCAACATGACTGATAGCGAGCTAGATGCTGAAATTCTACAATGTATCAACTATCTTGACAAGCCATTTCATTTCAAATCGAGAGTACTAGGTGAAAGCCTGGAACTCCCGAAAAAGGAACGGATTAAGCCCTCAATTGAAGAACCACCGCAGTTGGAGCTGAAACTACTTCCGAGCCATCTCAGGTATACATTTCTTGGAAACTCTTCTGAATTACCTATGATTATTTCTTCTTCGCTAACATTGGAGCAGGAAGAAAAGTTGTTGAGAGTGTTACGAGAACACAAGAGAGCCATTGGCTAGACTATAGTAGACATTCGAGCCATTAGTCCATCATTTTGCATGCACAAGATTCTGATGAACGACGAGTACAAACCCACAGTGGAGCATCAACGGAGACTCAATCCAATCATGAAGGAGGTCGTGAAGAAAGAATTCACCAAATGGTTGGATGCTGGCATCATTTACCCCATCTCATACAGCAACTGGGTGAGTCCTATACAGTGTGTACCAAATAAATGAGGAATTACTGTAGTCACAAATGAAAAGAACAAACTTATTCCAACAAGAACAGTGACTGGATGAAGAGTATGCATGGAATACAGAAAACTGAATAAAGCAACAAGGAATGACCATGTTCCGCTGCCATTTATTGACCAGATGCTGGACAGACTGGCGGGACATGAGTTCTATTATTTTCTGGATGGATACTCAGGGTACAATCAGATTGCCATCGCCCTAGAAGATCAGGAGAAAACCATATTTACATGTCCATATAGTACTTTTGCTTTTCGCAGGATGCCATTTGGATTATGTAATGCTCTTGTCACATTCCAACGTTGCATGATGGCCATCTTCTCATATATGCTGGAGCAGAGTACAAAAGTTTTCATGGATGACTTCTCTGTGTTTGGAGACTCTTTCGACCATTGCTTGTAAAATCTGGAACATGTGTTACAAAGATGCAAAGATACAAACCTGGTACTCAACTGGGAGAAATGCCACTTCATGGTGCATGAAGCCATCATTCTAGGACACCAGATCTCACAAAAGGGAATTGAGGTAGACAAAGCAAAGATAGAAACAATTGAAAAATTACCTCCACCAACATCTGTCAAAGGGATTCGGAGTTTTCTTGGACACACAGGTTTTTAGAGGAGATTTATCAAAGACTTTTCCAAGATTGCTAAACCTTTGTGCAATCTTCTGGAGAAGGATGTGCCTTTCAACTTCACCAAATAATGTCAGGAAGCTTTTGAGATCCTTAAACAGAAGCTGATTTCTTCTCCCATCATAGTAGCACCAGACTGGACCCATCCATTTGAGGTGATGTGTGATGTTAGTGATTTTACTGTAGGTGCAGTTTTGGGACAACGCAAAGCAAAGATTGTCCAGACCATTTATTACTTCAGCAGAACTCTAAATGAAGCTCAACTTAACTACACAACCACTGAAAAGGAATTGCTTACAATTGTGTTCACTTTTGACAAATTCCATTATTATCTGTTGGGTCCCAAGGTGGTGGTCTACACAGATCATTCTGCAATCAAATATCTGATCGCGAAGAAAGATGCCAAACCCAGATTGATTTATTGGATACTTCTTCTGAAAGAATTTGATGTGGAGTTCAGAGACAGGAAATGAACAAAAAATTAGGTAGCAGATCATTTATCGAGGCTCAAGAATGGAGAAAAAGCTGGCAAAGAACTGATAATCAAAGAAACTTTTCCGGATAAACAGCCGTTTGCCATGAAACAGCAGGATGTCCCTTGGTATGCTGACTATGTCCGCCGTTGGAATGGACAACTCAGCAACGGAAGAAATTCTTCAAATAAGTTAAGCACTATGTCTGAGATGAGCCGTACATGTTCAAACGCTGTGTTGATCAATTATTAAGACAATGTGTTTCATATAAGGAGGTCAACAATGTTCTGCAACATTGTCATTTATCACAACATGGTGGACACTTCAGCAGAAATAAAACTGCAGCTAAAGTCCTTCAATCAGGTTTATCCTGGCCCATTCTTTTTAAAGATGCTTATCTATTTGCTCTTCAATGTGACAGGTGCCAGAGAATGGGAAATATTTTCAGGATAAATGAAGGACCGCTGTAAAATATTCTGGAAGTGAAGATATTCGATGTGTGTGGTATTGATTTTATGGGACCCTTTTTTCCATCATTTGGAAACCTGTACATACGGGTTGCTGTAGACTACGTCTCAAAATGGGTTGAAGCAACTGCATTACCATCAAATGATTCAAAAATGGTGATCAAATTCCTTAAAAAGAATATTTTCACTCACTTCGGAACACCTCATGCAATTATCAGCGATGGTGGCACACATTTTTGCAACAGATACTTCGATGCACTCATATCTAAATACAAAGTTACTCATAAGGTTGCCACAGCTTACCATCCACAGTCAAATGGACAGGTTGAAGTTTCAAATAGGGAGATCAAAAGAATCTTGGAGAGAACCGTTAGATCAACAATGAGAGATTAGTCTACAAAACTGGATGACACATTATGGGCCTACCGGACAACTTACAAGACACCCATTGGTATGTCTCCATATCGAATGGTGTTTGGGAAGGCGTGCCATCTGTCAGTTGAGCTTGAACACAAGGCGTACTAGGCACTGAAGAAATTGAATCTTGATCCACAAGCGGCAGGAAAGAAAAGACTTCACCAACTCAACGAATTGGAGGAATTTCACCTACAGGCTTATGAGAATGCCAGATTATACAAAGAAAAGACCAAGAAATGGCATGATCGTAAAATGGTGCACATACAGCTAGAACCAATGCAGCATGTGTTGTTGTATAACTCGAGGTTGAAACTTTTCCCTGGAAAGTTGAAATCAAGGTGGTCAGGTCTATTTGTGATCACTTAGGTTTTACCATATGGAGCTGTTGAGTTATTTGATCCCAACACCAACGAAACATTCAAGGTTAACAGTCAGCATGTCAAAAACTACTGGGGAGAATCATTGGAGCGACAAAAAAAAAGTGTCATATTTTCAGATCCAGCATAACGTTTGAACAGTCATGTATAGCTGACGACGTTAAACTTAGGGCTAGCTGGGAGGCAACCCATGCAATTTTTATATATATTGTGATTTGGTGTGATTTAATTTGGTGTGTTTAGTTTTTGCAGGTTAAGTCATTTCAAGATGGAAGAATTTCTCGCAAAACTTCACAAGTAATTTCCTTCTCTCCCTCAAAAATCTCTGATGAAAGTCTACAAAGCTAGCATGGAACAGATGAGACTAATGATGATCAAAGGTATTCCTACTGATATTTGTTGGATTATTGAAGCACGGGTCTGATTGGTAGGTGAGTCCTCTGATTGGTAGGAAGAAGCACCTATGGTAAAAAGAGAAGAGCTAAAAGAATGAGATTATGTTATAAATGTGCTCGCATGTTTTGTAATACTCGTTATCGTTCTTTAGGAATGGTGTCTGATAACCGTGAAGATAAGATTAATTTCATTAGGGATGGCTTACGTAAGGATTCTTTGGATGACATATCTAAGACTCTTGAGACGCATCCTAGTGGATATGTGTATCATGAAATTCGCTTGTTATATACACAATTCCTAAAAGAAAGACAACAGTTAAATCCCGAGAATCTGACTCGAAAAGACCCTGTTTTCCAATTTACAAGAAAATTGGATGGGAAGCTTGTCCCTGACGCATAGACGTCAATCAAGTCATTTCTTTTCTTGTAAATATTATATCTCTTTGTATTTTCCTAATAATTGTGATTTGTTTTGTTATTTTCTTTTATTTTCTCCGATAGGATCCAGATTTTTTATTTATTTTACTGTTTAACTAATAATTGTCATTTGGCTAGTACTAGTGCTATTATTTTACTCACCCTTTTCAGGTGTTATAAATTCAACTCATCATTGCACTTTGGAAGGCATCCAGATAAAAATGGAAGCTATTTCAAGAAGACAAGTTGAAAATATTTTTGTGTTTTGTGGTACTAATGTTGGTACTAAGCCACAATATGTAGCAGTAGCACAGGAATTGGGTCGAGTCTAAGCTGAAAGGAATATGCACTTAGTATATGGCGGTGGCAATCTTGGACTTATGGGAATCATTTCAAAGGCCATACATGATGGAGGCAGTCAAGTCTTGGGAATCATTCCAAAACCTTTGGCGGAGGCGAATCTTATTGGACCATCAAACGGAGAATGACTAATTATGCCAGGTATGTCTGAACGACTGGTAGAAATGGTTAATAGTGCTGATGCTTTTATTGCTTTGCCAGGTGGCTTGGGCACATTGGAGGAAATTCTTACAGTATTATCTTGGGCGAACCTGAACATACACCAGAAACCACTTGGACTGTTTAATATTGAAGGATTTTATGATTTTCTTTGTGGGTTTCTTGATGACGCTCGAAGAAATAGGTTCGTGTCAAAACCTTTAAAAGAACTCCTCTTTACTGCCATAACTGCCCCGGATTTAATTGATCAAATCTTAGCCTTTGAACCACAAATTGATCCTATCATTTCCAAGATAAAATGGTATGATGATGATCGTGGTAAGAAGCGTCAGATAAATCTGGATTTTAACCTTTAATTTCCTTTGTAAATGTAGAATTTCAGATAACCAGGTACTATCTTCTAAACTCTGCTTCTACTTTTTAAGACATTGGGGACAATGTCTAATTTAGGTTTGGGGGTGAGGAATAGTTTACTAGTATCTTGTTTTTTTGAATAGTTGACTAGTATCTTATGTTGTTTTTATTTTTAGTCCAAAATATTTCGAAAGATACAAAAAAATTGAAAAATTTACAAAAATAAAAAAAAACAAAATTTGTTTTTGCGTTGTTAATTTGATTATTCAGGTGAAATTGGTGAGAGATAGCCGTGTAAGGAGTTTCCACTCCTGAGACGTATCTCAAACCTATATCGGAACAAGTTAATTTTTGTTTATTTACTTTTAAATTATTTAATTTGTGAATTCTCCATAAAATTGACTAAAATGGATCTTCATATGCTCAGTTGGCAGGTATTATCAACATACATGGTAACATACAGATATGAGCTGTAATTGAAAAGTTTGTAATATTCAGTCCTCTAGTTTAATTGGAGGAAACATCTCAAAAAGTGATGGGATAAAAAAAACGTATGAGATCCGAGTTATTAAGTCTGTAAGTGTGTTTTAACACCTAGTGCCCTAAAACCAACTTGTTTGGGAGTCACTAGCCCAAAGTTCTCTACATGGATCAAGGATGTTGCAAAAATTTATATATATATGAAGTCTGAGTAATTAAGTTCGTAGGGGTGTCTTAACACCAAGTGCCCTAAAAACAACTGGTTTGTGAGTCACTGACCTAACGCTTGCTACATAGATGGAAGATATTGTATATAAATAAATAAAAAAATCAAAAATCAAAGAAAAAATCAGAAAAATTATTCCATTGTTGCAAAAAGGTGTGAATTCTGAAAAAACTTTAGGACAAAAATATTACTCTCTTCTCAACTGCACTTGTGACTATTGTGGGCAAAATGAGTTGATTAATATTTTGTTGGCTGTGTATATGGAGAATGGTAAAAATAATTGGAGAATTTACTTATTCAGTAATTTAGAAAGAAACAAAACAACTATTGACTTGGAATAGAAGTTTCACCTGATTAGTCACTAACTTCTTTATTCTATTTTCTCTTGTCTTTTTACTTTTGTGTGCATTAGTTTTACTATATTTTTACTTTTGTAAAACGTTTGTGGGTATCGTTGTTGTAAGCCCTCACGAGACTACAACTCATCCACTAGAGACAACTAGGGGTTTAAAGGTTTGTTGCATACGCTAAATGCAACCGTAATCCATACGAAAGTGGCTTAGCTTAATTTTATGTTATTTTGTGTTTTGCTCGAGGACTAACAAAATATTAGGTTTGGGGGTGTGATGAGTGGTAAATGTATCATTATTTCCCACTCATTTGACCTAATATTTTGTATAGATTCTTGAGTTTTGTGAATATTTTGATGTGTTTTGTGTTATTTTATAGATAAATAAAGTTTCAGGACATTCTGGAGGTGCTTTTGGAGCCAAATTAATGAAAAGGACACAAAAGGGCAAAATCATCATTTTGCGCGTCGCGACGTCTAACGTGCACCGAAAGTTGCTAAAATGCGTCGTGCCACGTGTCAAAAACTAAGAAGTTTGAAATTGCTAACATGCGCCGAATATTGCTAACGTGCGTCTTGACATCTGTCAACATTGAAGAGATCTGCTAACGTGCACCGTGCCACTTGTCGCAATCCTATGGTGCCGACAATCCACACCGCCACGTGTCAGCCACGTTAGCGCCATGGCAGCACAATTATTAAGTTAATCATCCAAAATGCCACGTCAGTAGATAAGAATCTAAAGCAGCCAATCGGTGACTGACATGTGTCGTGTCGCGACGAGAAAAGCTTTCGCGTTGCGACACGAAGAGCCTATCGACCCCTATAAATTCAGCTTGAAATTTCAGTTTCAGATGTACCTTCCTCTATGTAATTCTCTGAGTAAATAAGGAGTTTGTATATAGTTTAGTTTAATTTCAGTTTTGTAATTAATTTTAATTACTTTCTGTAATTTGGTTGACATAGACATATGGTTCAATTGTATTATACTGGGTATTTTCATCTGACCATCGACTGAGGCTTTTGCATAATTTCGTGTTCCAGGATAGTAAACCGATATATTACACAAACATGAAATAACCACTTCATCTTTAATTAGATATTGGAAGAAATCACAACCCTTGATATTTTTACAAATTTAAATTTTCTTTAATCTACTTTCACGACATTTACTTGTTTTAATTTTTAAAAAAAGTCAACACCCAATCATTCAATCAATCTGTTAGATACTAGTAATCATTTGGCCTCATAAAATTAATAGTTTAGGTTTTAAGTCCTCGTGGGATCGATACTTTTTATACTGCTTGAACGATACATGCGCTTGCGTTATACGCGTGTGATTATGCACCGGTTAAATATAATCAACAATGGTACACCATGTAGCTGCATAATTTGCTCCACAAACAGTTTTGCTAGCCTCTTCGGTCTCCATATAACTCAAACTGGTAGAAAATGGACAGATTTAGACAATCGATCCCCTATTACCTAAATTACATCATAACACTTCTGTGTCATTGGCAGTCCTACTATAAAATCCATGGCAATATTTTCCCACTGCCACTCAGGTATAGGTAGAGGCTAAAGTAATCTGGTTGGATGCTGATGTTCTGCTTTAACTTGCTAACAAACTAAATATCGAGATACAAACTCTGAAATCTCTCTCCTCATTCCTGGCCAACAATATGTCTTCTTCATTTTTGATACATCTCGGTGCTTCTATGATGCATGTTGTATGGAGCATCATGAGCCTCATCCAAGATCTTCTGCTTAAGCGTTCTTGTAGGTGGTACCTGTTGGGGTCGGGCGCAGTAGAAAAGTGCGGTTCAGGCAAAATCATTACTTTAAAATTTTTAAATTTACTGAATAAATTATTCAATATATTGTATGAATAATTCATTCATACTTCACTTAAACATATTATTCGATATCAAATAATGACATAATTAATTTAGAAAACATTGCTAAATTTTTACGAAAATGATTTTCCGTAAAATAGCGTAAAACATGTTTTTGATCGAACAGACCAACCAATACATATGGGGGCTGCCCAAGTCAGCCCCAAGAGTACTTGGGCAGTTCATGGGCTGCTCAAACAGCAACCAATTCACTATTTTGGCAGTCGTTAACCGGTAAGCCCGAAACTCACCCGATAACGCAATTTTCGCTAATTTTCACTCCGAAATAATTTCTGGCAATTATTCCAATGCCCAATGCACAATACACATCCAATAAATTTAAATAACATATTTTTCATCACCAAATTTCTAAAATTTCTAGATCTGATCTGGATGCAAAAATAATCATTTTTCATACTTTAAACCAAATTTTCTCAATATTAATCATATTAATATTTACACCAATCAAAGCCACCACCAATGAAGAACTCAAGATAAATTCTAGGTATTACAAGAGTGGTCATAACACTCTAGAATGGCAACAAGTCATCATATGATAAAATTGAACTAATATTACTCAATCTTACTTCACACATGCATCTAACCACCAAATCCATCAACCAAATCAAAAAGTCCCCAATTTTAGAGTGTAAAGAATCTCTACAACTTTTGTAAGAATCTCTACAACATAAAGAATACAAGAAAGAACAACAAAAATAATTTTCTAAGTTAAAGAGAACTAAGATTACCTTAATCTTTCAAAATCTTCTTTAACTTTGTTCTTGTTGGTATTCTTCCTCTCTAAAATCTTTGGAGAGCTTTTTATGATATTTGGAGGCTATGTTTTTCATTCTAAGCAAAGGAAAAACAAATTTCCCTTATATCTCATGTAATGGGCGAAATTGGGGGGCTATTTTTGTCAAAGGAAAATTTTCATTTAACCAAAAATAAAAATCAAGCAAAGGTTATCAAATCCAATTTGATAACTATTACCTTTAACCATAAATGTAAATAAGTCAAATATTTACACTGTAATCATCTCCTAACATAAATATCACTTTATATATTTGTATTTTAAATATTTTAATTATTTACCAATTAAATAATTAAATAATTACTTAAATATAAATATCTAAATATATATATCATATTTACTTTAAATAATCAAAATATGTATATTTATTATATATGTCAAATATCTTATTTGACAATTCATTACTGTGTATTTAATAAAATCATATATTAAATACAAATATACATTAATTATGAAATGATCGAAATTTCCCTTATGCATGTATTTTTCGTTTAACCCTTAAACGATTCGAATTAACTTATTTAATCCGATAAAGTATTATGAATAATCTGTATTATTCATAAGGAGTTTTCCAAGTGCTCAATGAGTACACTTCATATTGTGAGACTCTCTAAGTTTAGCTTTATCTGTCACGAAATCAAGTTTCGTGTCCATAATTCACCCACTTGTAAATTATGACGACCACAGATAATCTCGCTAAACTATGCAAGTCGAGGTCATTGCATACGTATAATCCTTCTGTCATAGGCTATCAATATTAAACATGGATATAGATAGGAACGCCAAATCCATATGGTATAATATAGTCGTCTTTTAAGTTTATGATCTCTAAATAACACTCTAAACTCGCTTCCAAGTATACCACAACCATAGATTTACTAGATCGCAAACACGTAAATGACACATATGCCATATACACAGAATTGACGGATTCTATCTAATACTCACAGGATATCATGAGCATCAGTCCACACCCAACGAGCATGTGGAGGTCTGATCTAAATAGATCGGTGACGTGATTGCCATCAAAGTATGGAGGATGTCTCATATATCCACAGTGGTATCTCAAGTCGAAGGACCATTATGCTACTCGATTCGAGAAGATTCTTATTGATATTGGTGTACCATCTATTAGGAAATCTTCGGTGAGTCATTCAGTGTTTATCAAATAAGCACTTATACGTCTATACCAGTTCCCATGACTCATGGTTCATTGGGATAAACTATCGGACCAAGTCTCGATATACAACATGTACTAGTCTCGGTGGATTTTACTAACCGACCCGTGTCAGTAAATCTTGACCAGAAACTTTATTTGAGAATATATAATTTATAGTGATGCTTCCCAATGTCAATTACAAACTACATTGTAACTACGAATTACGTTGTAAATCCTGAGATCTTTGTCTAATATATACATATCACTAAATCAGATTTAGTTTCAATCTAATCGTAATTAGATCGAATACGTATATAAAAACAAGTGGTGTAACCATTAATATGTAATATTATGGAAAAATGAATTGTTCGTATTTATGAAGCGGACATAAATACTATCCGGATTGGCGCTTCGAGTACCAACCCTAATAACTTATATCACTTGCTCTACTGCCAATCCACGATATCATATACACATCTAAATGTGTATCACATACGCATGGTCATCAAGAGCTCACCTAGCACTCAAGTGGTAGGCAACGACAAATAGGTATGCTATAACTTATTGAGTTTGTCCAACAAACTCAATCGTTTCCCTTAGCTAACATCATTCATATTTTGTAGAACCTCAATTATACATCAATATGACTCAGATGCTACATCAATATTGTGCTACATGACACGCTCAAAAAGTGATTTTTTACTCCCAAGTATAAGAGTGTCCAAGTAATAAAATAACCCGCTAAGACCGAGATCGATCCAGAAGGAATAGATTTAATAGGATAAAAAAATATCAATTTGAGTGAAAATTAAAAGACTGGATTTTTTTGAAGTGATTGAAAATTTTAAATTGGATTGCAATAATAAAACAAAATATTGGAGTTAGGGGATCCACTTTTAATATTAAAATTAAAAGTCTCACTTGTTATAATATATAAATTGTCATTATTACTCAATTAATCTATTTCAGGAATTATTTATGCCAAAACATATAAAATCAGTCATAAAGGCAGTGATAACTTTTGTCTATAACAAGTTCAGTTAGGTACTCAATTATGCCAAAAAAATAAAACCAGCCATATAGGCGGTAACAAAGTTTGTCAACAATTAATCCAGAATTAAATTAAATATTAATCATTAGATTTCAATTTATATATTATAATATAAGTGAGATTAATCTAAATTTTCATACTAAAAGCTTAACACTTTACCCCATAAAAAAGAAAATAGCTACTCATAATTTTAAATAAAAACATATATAATTTTGTTATTGGAAGAAAAAGAAATTATAAGAAAGCTTAAAAAAAAAATAAAACACACAAGAGCTATAAATTCACAAATTTTCAGAGAAAACTATAAAAATCTCACTAAAGAAACTGAAGTGCCAAACACCTCTATTTATATAGGTGTTCGCACCTTATTTGCTTTGCAAATTGCAAGCTTTGCAATTTGCAAAGCAAATCTCATTTTCCCACCAAACATGGCACCATGTTTGGTGGTTCGGTGGATTATATTATTTTTTATTTTTTTGATTTGATAAAGACTTTTACATATAACACACTTTGGCTTCTTTGTCAATTTCGGTCTTTAAATTTTAAGAATTATAAAATCTTACCAATAATAAAGTTCTAGATCTTTGAGTCATCTTTTATCTGGAACTAGAATCACTTCAATTCGATATCGGAGTAAAACGTTATGGCCACAATATGAAAATTATACAGGGTTGGAATTTCCGAAGTTATACACTGTTAGAACGCCCTATTAAATTTATGGCCTCCAAAATCCAAATATTAAGTCCATTTTTTAGATATGCATCTAAAGTATTATTTCACCTACATAAAAGTTAAAAATCATAATAAAAATATATAAAACATAAATTTAATTATTATTTTACAAATATGCTAAATTAAGGGGATTAATGAAACTATAAGTATAAAATGTTTAATTTTTCTTCTAATAAATGTGCACTTTTTAGTGTTCATCACACCCCTAACTAGCTTATTACTAGTCTCTAGTAATTTAAGCGAAAAACTTTTAAAAAATAAATTCTTATCCAAATTAATAATTATTTTCTTTATTTCTAAATGATCAAACAAGTTTATTCTCCTGTACTTTTAACCCTTCACCCATACACACATAAAACAAGGTATCAATCAATTCATTGTGCCTATAATATTCACAGGTCTTGTTGAAAAGATAGTAATATTTTTGTCCTAAAATTATATTAGAGTTCACACTTTTTGGAAATGAAAGTTTATTTATAAATACAAAAAATAGTTTTTTTTTAAAATAATAATAATTTATCTTCAATCATTGTAATGAGCTTTAGGCTAGTGACTCCCAAACTAGTGGGATTTAGGGCACTAGCTGTTAAGACACCCTTACAGACTTAATTGCTCGGATTTCATATATTAAAAAAAGAAGTGTCTGATTTCCTTAAGCTTTCTCTTTAACCCATGTAACGAGCTTTGGGCCAGTGACTCCCAGACCAGTTGGCCTTAGGGCACTAAATGTTAAAACACTCATACGAACTTAATTGCTCGAGTTAGAAAGGCTTTGAAATCAAACTTATTCACACACTTTTTTTTAAACTCAAGCTCTACCATTGTAACATCCGGTAATATGACGACTTGTACGTTACCAAAAGCCAACGACTGTTACGTATCTGAGGTATGATACATGATAAAAATCATTTTTAAGCATGTATGAGCTCATAGGGGGACTTTTTGAAGATTTTGCAAATACTTGCAGTTCCTACACGAAATTTATTCCAAGATAAAATCCAAACAGCCCGTGGTATTTGGGTTGTAACCTTTCCATATAAATTCTAATTTTTTTTGAATTTTATATCTTCAGAAAGGTAAGACCGAGACCTACAACCTTTATGTTAAATATTTTTCCAAATTCTGAGTATAACTGAGTCAAATTGGGTCATTTTCGTAGGCCCTGTGCATAGTGATGAAAATAAGGCATAAAGAAGGAAATTAGTTTTCAAAGCCAAGCCCAACATTTTTATTTATGGCCCAATAACCCTAAATATCTTCCAAAGCCCCTAGAATTCTCTAGAAATTACCAAATAAATCAAGAATGTGATCGGATTTATCAAGCATTATGGTGTACCCTTGTTAGGGCAGTTCAATGGGTGAGTTTTCAACTTCAAGATTTAGCTCATGCTTGATATTAGTCGTATTGTCAGAATAGGCCGGTTACAGCTCCACCTCTTCACTGGGATGAATTCAATGAAGCTTTCTTAACTCAATTTCTGCCTGAGAGTGTAAGGGATGTCAGAGCTAGAGAGTTTGAGCAGTTGGTGTAGAGTGAACAAATGATGGTAATGTAGTACGATATAGCGTTTACCAAACTATCACAGTTTCCTCCTCATCTTGTTGCCACAGAGGAAATGAAAATAAAGAGATCCGTCATATGGCTATGTGACTACCTGTTCAAGTCTATCTTGATAACCCCAGAGATGACTTACACACAAGCCTTAAATACAACATTACAATTGATGGAATTGGTGCTTGGAGTGCCAATCTGAATTATACATTTTTTATTTATTAATAAATAACTATATTTTCATTTCATACCTTATTAATAGTATTATCATTACGTGTATTAGATTGATGTATAGATATGCTAAAAATGACATCGACCTTAGAATAGTCTTGACACTGGTGTAAACTATTCTTAAAGTAAATATTCCTAGTCGTTGGTTTTGGAATACGGTCGAATTCCTATAACCTAGAAGACTAACAAATATCGTATATTGGAATTGGAGTTCCAATGGTTTAACCCGATGTACCACGATTTTTTGAAACTGGTATAGACATGTGGGTATTCGTTGAAGCGAATACTGAATGACTCATAGATGATTCCTAATAGTTGGAAGTACACACCACCGTCAATAGGAATCTCTTCGAGTCGAGTAGCATATGTAATCATTTGACTATAGGATATCATTGATTTTGTGTGAGATCCTCCACACTTTGATGCCATGTATGTCAGAAACTACTTGTATAGTTCAGAAAGATCGTTCGCGTTCTTCGCGAATTTGAAGGTGGCTGAATTGCGTACATATTAGCTATGCTTATATGACGAACGTGTCTGAACTTAGAGGTGAAAGTTCCTACAAGCAATAGCGGCAAACAATTTTTATACCCAAGAGGGGGTGAATTGGGTTATCGCTACAAATGCGGAATTATAAAATCTTTTCCGATTTTAGCTCTTATTACCAAATTGGGACTTAAGGCAATTTTCTCTATTCCAATTAATAGCCTCTATGCAAGTTTTCTATTCAATATATATATAAGCATAATTAATAAAGTTGCAAATAGTAAGAGTATAGGGAAAGAGAAATATGACACCGCGATTTATAGTGGTTCGGCCAAACGTGCCTACGTCCACTCCCCCAAGCCACGCTTGAAGATTTCCACTAGAATCGAGTTTACGTGGTTCACTCGCAACCAAGAGTTTTCCGCAAAGGCGCACTCCAAACCCTTTTACACTTTTGAGTTTTATTCGTAGGCGCACTCACAACCTTTACAATTTACCCAAACTATGGGATTTCACAACCACAAGTGTTTTTGTTTAAAGAAGATTTGAAACACACTTGAGCACTCACAAATATAATGAAGATTGTGTGAGATGCAAAACTCAAGTGTTCTAAGCTCACTACTAAATGTATGAAGGTGTAGTGTGTGTGAGCTTGTATGAGTGTTTAAGTATTTGAAGATTTAAGACACTCTTGTTTTTGCTTTCTAAGAAATGATATAAAGGTGCAAGAGGCAACAAAAACGAATTTGGGACTCATTTATATAGAAAATGAAAACTGTCCATGCAGTCACTGCTGAGACTGGTATGGAACCCGGTATGGTACCGGTATGCCGGTCTCCAACGGATATATTATCGTTGAGAGAAACTAGTCGTTAGAACGGTATGAAAATTGGTATGAGGACCGGTATGGTCCGTACCGGTTCCAGTGTGTGCACAAAGAAGAGCCTGACCGGTATGGTCACCGGTATGTAGACCGATTTATGGCTTGTCGGTTCCAGTAAGTTTGCACAATGAAGAGCTAGACTGGAAAAGTCACCGGTATGGATAACGATTTATGTCATGCCGGTTCCAGTGAGGAAACTAGCCGTTGGATCACCGGTATGGTGATCGGTAAGGTCCATGCCGGTTCCAGTGAGCATGCAAAATAGAGCATGACACCGGTATGGATACCGGTAAGGGACCGGTATGCCGGCCTCAGACCAAAATTCACAGTAATTAAGGTTTTAAAGCATTTTGTCATGATCCTAATGCATCTAAGTGAATGTGCATGATCCCTATGAGCTTAGGCACTTGAATATTACAATTCACATTACAAATTAAATCCTAAGCTAAGACTTCGCAATATATTCTTCAATTTGTCGCAAGTCTTAACATTCTCGCTCTTCACCACATATGTTTCGACACGTTTTGTATTACTTCATGTTTGCGCGTCGAAGTCTTCTTTCTCGTTGACATCATCAAAATCCATTACAACCGATTATGCGACCAAGTCGTTAACAATCTCCCATTTTTTTATGATGGCAACCCCTTAAAACTTGTTGATACTTGTGAGCTTCTAGGAGTCAAGATTTGACGATTTTGCTCCCCCTCAATATAAGCTCCCCCTCAATGTGTGATTGTCTTTAATAAGGCTCTATAAAAAAAATTGACAAACACATTAGTACAATTACTCCCTCTTAAACCAAGGGTGAGGGTAAAATAAGTTTTAATCTCATTCTAATGATTTCTCCCCCTTTGACATAATCAAAAAGTGGAGAAGTAAAGTTTTAATTTAAATGAGATACCAAATACATGTGTGCATAAGATAATGATACCAAAAACTTAAAAATATGCACATTTGGCATTTCCCCCTTTTTGCCATAAGATGTAAAAATCATGTATAATGCAATTTTTCAAAGAATATGTACCATATGATATCAATTAACATTTTATATCAATGTTTCCAATTGTATCATTTTATCATTTTAAGCATGATTTCTCCTCAATTGTGATATCAAATAAAATAAGTCATTACATATCATGATACCTACTAAAATCAATGAATTCACTTCAATGCATTTTTAATGATTGTCTTAAAAAAATATCTTACCAATTAATAAACAATCAAAATTCATGCTTTTCATTATCAATGGAAACTTATATCAATATACATGCATTTCATTTTCATTCCAATATGTTACATGGCAAAAGCATTTTTAATGCAAAATCAATCAAATGATCACATACATGTAATTTAACTCAATAAATTCAATGTGATACCAATTGATATGAAAATGGGTTTAAATGTATGATTAAGGCATTTAATGATATCAAATGAACAATTGATACCAATAGAAAGTTAAGTGCATTGCCTAATCACTTTGTATGCTTAAAAAAATGTTAACCAATTTAAATATGCATATATACACAAAGAGGAAACGGTACCAATGTTTCCGTGAATACGGATTTTACCTTTAACATTGCGATTCCTCATCTTTTTGAGCCTTTGGGATCAATTTTGCAATTCTCTTTAAAGATCCATTCACAAAGCTCCCCCTATAAATTTATCAATTACACTTTGGTACCCAAACTTTCTTGGGTCCATTGGGGTTAATTTTGATTCCTTGAGGAATCCATGCATTCTTCATCACACTCTTGTTTATGCATTCAAAAATTTTATGTCCCTTTTCATTACATGCATGACATGTGATATTTTCATTTTTAACATTCTTAGCATGAGAATCGGATGCCTTAACAAAATAATTCTTCAAAAATTTTCTCTTAATGTAAGGCCTATATCCTAATCCTTCTCTTTTAAATGCACATTTTTGGGATCCAATAAGCATATTAAAATTTTTATGTCCCAATGTGAATTTGCTAAGTATGTTTTGCAAATCAATAACCTTTGTGTTTAACAAAACATTTTCATTTAAAATTGATTCGCAATCACATGTTTTAGAGCTAGATGGCATATTTGATATGGCATTTTCAAGTTCTAGCTTTTTCAACTTTAAACATGCATTTTCATTATTTAAGCATGCAATTTCTTTTTCATGTTTAGCCTTTAAGCATATAATCTCATTCTCTACAACATGAATTTTATTCATACAACATGCATGATCATTTTTAAGTGTAGCATGCTCATTTTTAACTAATTTCAATTTCTTTTTAAGCACATCACACAATTCTCTTAATCCATTAAAGGCATTAAGTAAATCATCATAGTCTTGAGAATTGTGTACCTTTTCTTCTTCGCTTTCTTCTTCAATTTCAAAGTGGATGTCCTCATCTGTGATAGCCATAAATGCTAGATTTGTTCTTTCTTTAGCTTGAACCTCTTCTTCCTCCTCGGATGAGCTAGAGTCGTTATCGCTCCAAGTTGAAGTAGCTTTCATTGCATTTTTCTTTGATTTTCTTTTCATTTTCCTCAATGGGCAATCGGTAGCTATGTGACCCGGTTTGTTGCATTCATAACACACAATTTTCTTGTTCTTCCGCGGCCATTTTTCTTCTTTCTTTTCATCCGCCTTTGATTTTCCTTTGAGCTTTGCGGTTTTGATAAGCTCCTTTACTTTATTGGTGATGCTTGCCAATTCATCATCACTATCCTCTTCTTCACTTGAACTTGAGTCGACTCTTTTTCTCGCTTTTAGGGCCAAGTAATTTCTAGTCTTTTTCTCATCTTCCTTCTTTTTATCCATCTTGATCTCTATTTCATACTCAATCAATTTGCCGACCAAATCATCCATCTTTAATGTGTTTATGTCGTTTGCTTCTTTAATGGAGGAGGTATAACTTCTATATTCCTTCGGGAGTGATCTCAAAATTTTCTTTACTTGATCGGATGTCTCGATGGCTTTTCCCAAAGCGGCCAAATGATTGATGATGATAGTGAAGCTTGAAATAATATGATCAATTTCTTCCCCGGATTCCATCTTGAAATTATCCAATTCGCACATGAACCGGTTGATTTTTGATTCCTTCACTTGGCTTGTGCCCATATTTACCATTTCCAAAGACTTCCACAAATCATAAGCATTTTCACACTCCGGAAGTTTGCTTATTTGATCCCGATCAATGGCAAATAGGAGTTGGTTGAGTGCCTTAGCATTTTGTGAGGCTAGTTTTACATCCTCACTATCCCATTCTAGGCTCGGTTTTGGAATATCAACTCCATTGCTATCCTTCTTCATTGGTACTTGTACACCCCGTGTAATCACCAAATAGGATTGTGAATCACTTGCAAGGAGATAAGTCAACATCCTCTTCTTCAAATAATTGAAGTCCGTTCCGGTGTAAAACAGAGGTCTAGTCGTTGAATATCCCTCGGCAAGATTTGACGATTTGCTTGTAGAGGCCATGATCTATTCTCGGACGGTTAAGTCTTGTAGAGAAAACCTCACTCTGATACCAATTGAAAGTTCCAACAAGCAATAGCGACAAAAAATCTCTATACCCAAGAGAGGGGTGAATTGGGTTATCGCTACAAATGCGAAATTATAAAATCTTTGCCGATTTTAGCTCTTATTACCAAATTGGGACTTAAGGCAATTTTCTCTATTCCAATTAATAGCCTATATGCAAGTTTTCTATTCAATATATATAAGCATAAATAAACTTGCAAATAGTAAAAGTATAGGGAAAGAGAAATACGACACCGTGATTTATAGTGGTTCGGCCAAATGTGCCTACGTCCACTCCCCCAAGCCTCGCTTGAAGATTTCCACTAGAATCGAGTTTCCGTGGTTCACTCGCAACCAAGAGTTTTCCGCAAAGGCGCACTCCAAACTCTTTTACACTTTTGAGTTTTATTCGTAGGCGCACTCACAACCTTTACAATTTACCCAAACTATGGGATTTCACAACCACAAGTGTTTTTATTTAAAGAAGATTTGAAACACACTTGAGCACTCACAAATATAATGAAGATTGTGTGAGATGCAAAACTCAAGTGTTTTAAGCTCACTACTAAATGTATGAAGATGTAGTGTGTGTGAGCTTGTATGAGTGTTTAAGTATTTGAAGATTTAAGACACTCTTGTTTTTGCTTTCTAAGAAATGATATGAAGGTGCAAGAGGCAACAAAAACGAATTTGGGACTCATTTATATAGAAAATGAAAATTGTCCCTGCAGTCACTACTGAGACTGGTATGGAACCCGGTATGCCGGTCTCCAACGGATATATTACCGTTGAGAGAAACTAGTCATTAGACCGGTATGAAAACCGGTATGAGGACCGGTATGGTCTGTGCCGGTTCCAGTGTGTGCACAAAGAAGAGCCTGACCGGTATGGTCACCAGTATGTAGACTGATTTATGGCTTGCCGGTTCTAGTAAGTTTGCACAATGAAAGCTAGACCGGAAAGGGCACCGGTATGGATATCGGTTTATGTCATGCCGGTTCCAGTGAGGAAACTAGCCGTTATACCACCGGTATGGTGACCGGTAAGGTCCATGCCGATTCCATTGAGCATGCGAAATAGAGCATGACACCGGTATGGGTACCGGTAAGGGACCGGTATGCCGGCCTCAGACCAAAATACACAGTAATTAAGGTTTTAAAGTATTTTTTCATGACCCTAATGCATCTAAGTGAATGTGCATGATCCCCATGAGCTTAGGCACTTGAATATTACAATTCACATTACAAATTAAATCCTAAGCTAAGACTTCGCAATATATTCTTCAATTTACCGCAAGTCTTCACATTCTCGCTCTTCATCACATATGCTTCGACACTTTTTGTATTACTTCGTGTTTACGCGTCGAAGTCTTCTTTCTCGTTGACGTCATCAAAATCCATTACAACCGATTATGCGACCAAGTCGCTTACAAGAGGGTTCTAATATGAAGTGTACTCGTTGAGCACTTGGGTAGCCGATTAATTTTGAATAACATAATATTCGATATTATAATTATCAACTAAGATAACCAAGTATTATTGGATAACATTGATTATTTACTTTGACCTAATTGGATTAATTCAATAATTACACAAGATTTAATTGTAAAATCATGATTATCTCTACCATTTGAGGATATTATGGTAATTGTAAGTATGTAATAATAGGTGGTTTTGGCTTGATTTAATTGGATTAAATTAAGTTGGCAAACATTTAAGTAATCCATTTCCTAATCCTTGGCTTGATTTAATTGGATTAAATTAAAGTGGGAGACAATGGAAATTAGTCACACCTAATTATACATATTTGGACAAATTGGATTAAGCCCACTTAAAAGTTGATTACAACTTTTATTAATTAAAAATTACCTAAGTTTTGCTATAAATAGAAAGCTTTATGAAGGTGTTAATTACAAGTAAAAAAAATACAAGCAAATTCTTAGAGAAATTAGTCTAAGTTAGAAAAGTGTTTAGAGAAGCTTGTGAGGTCTCTACAATATTTCATCTAGGAGAAATCAAGATTGGATCTTAAAGTGAAGCTTGCTAACATTAGAAATCAATATTGGATCTTGAAGTCAAGCTTGTACACCTTGGAGGTTCTCCAACCATTTCAACAAAGAAGAAATAGATTGTATCTTGCATCAAGCTTGCTAGGTAAGTTTGAATTTCTCTTAAGTTATGAATTATATATTAGATGCATGATCACATAACTTATTGTTGAAATAAGGCTAATAAATTGAGTTAGAATGCTTTAGAAGTATAAACACAATATGCTTGTAACTGGGTCAAAATATTTATGTTAGACATAAGCATAAAATTAGAGTTTGGAACTCTAGATTAAAGCTTAGAGCTATGGCTACCATTCTAGAATCATTTGACCACCTTTGGATGACCTAAAATTTTTCACGAGACATTTCTTATTGGGATTCTAATTTGGTTTGTGTATTAGATTCAAAATTTAAGCAAGTACGTATTTATAATAAATTTATGTTTTTGTAAAAATATTTGATATTTTGGAAAACTTGATTTTTATTCTATAACATGTGTTGATGTTGGTTTTGATTTTAAAAATTAATTTTGGGTGTTTTTGAAGGGTTTAAGGAGAGTTGGAAGATATTATGGTAAAATACCCTAATACCTTCAGCTCACTGGAAAGTGAGCTGAAAGAAGAAACAAAGAAACAAAACAAAAAAATTAAAAAGCGCATTGTAGCGCGTGTACTTCACACGCGTCGCGCCCTTGACGTGCGTTGAATTTGTTTTCGCTCATTCTTGAGCTTCCGGACTCCGAATCAGCCCCGGTTTTTTCCTATACACTCATAATGAAATATAATATTTCATTAAATAATTTAAAATTACACACATACTTGATATCTAAGGGTTAGACCCATTTCCGCTACATGGAGCACCGATCCGACTATAGGGGTTCCATAACTGCCCCAACAGAATGGTATCAGTAGCAAGACTGAACCACATAACACATGTTTTTAAATCTATGGCATAGTAATTTTAATTTAATTATGCATAAGATATATTGGATATGTATTGCATGTTTTAAATTAAAACTTTGACCTAATTAAGTTAATGACTTGATTGTCATAAATCTCCCCGTGATTAGGTGATTACTTTATTTAAATAATAGTATTAGTAATGATGGAGCATTATTGGATGATCCATCTTGTCAATACGGAGATAAATTGGTTCTTACTACTTATATCTAATATCTTCATTAGTGTGAGGGTATAAGTGCTCGGAACTTAGATCACTCCGGTAAAACATTAGATATAGCGTGTGTTGGGGTTTTGGGCGATGGGGCGCAGCGGAATGCGCGGTTCGGGTGAAATCGTATTTTAAAACATTTTCAAAATATCAAAAAAAATTATTCAGTATCTAATATGAATAATTTATTCATATTACACCTAAATCTATTTATTTAATATCAAATATTAACATAAACATAGTTGAAACTTCGCGAAACTTTTACAAAAAACGATTTTCCGCAAAATGGCCTAAAACGCGTTTTTTGACCGAACCGACTACCCGAAACTTATGGAAACTGCCCAGGTCAGCTCCAATAGTGTCAAAGTAGTTCATGGGCAGCCCGAACAGTGAGGGATTCACTGTTTGGACAACTGTCACCCGGTTGGCTCAAAATCCACCAAGTAAAGCCGTTTTTTGCCTTTTTTGCTTATTTCAAGTCGGAAACACTTTCCGGAAAATGTTCCAACACCCAAAATGCATCCATTACATTCATAAGACATCAAAAACATCCCAGAATTTCCAGTTTGGGCAGATCTGATCCGCAAACTGAAATTACCCAAAAAAAACATACTTTAAATCCAATGTTTTTCAAGATTATTCAAATTAATTAATCTAACACCAAAGAAGTCACACCACACATGAATGAATCTAGAACAATTCTAGGTTATTTAAGAGTGGTTAAACAACTCTAGAATAGCAACCATCAATAATTGATCAAATTGGCCTTATATTACAATAATATATACCAATATCACTTTACACATGCAATATACTTCCAATTTCATCATCAACAACCAAAAGCCCCAATTTTCATGAAAAGAAGAAACCCTAAGATCTCATAAGATCAACAAGAAACTAGAAACAAAATTTCTAAGCTTGGGAGTTTAAGAATTACCTTTAATCCTTTGTTTTTCCTAAGCTTTTTCTTGGATTTTTTTCTTCTTTTCTTTATGGATTTTTCAAAAAAAAAAATTCAAACCCATTTTGTGTTATTTTCGGCCATGGATTTGATGAAGAAGATGATCAAAAACAATTTTCTCTCTCTCCTTTATATTGACCGAATATTGGGTAATTAGGGCACTTTTGTCATTTGAAATTTATCGAATAAATTAACATTTACACTTTTTATTAGCCAATCAAATTAGGACATAATAAAGTGTAATTAAACTCATGCCAAGTGTTCCAATTAAATCTCACCATGTATTATTCAAATAATGACAAATGGATAAGGCTTTAATTTTAATTATTTAATTATGTAACAATTAAATAATTAAACAATTAATTTACACACATATATGTATTTTATTTACATTAAATAAAAAATACATATATTTATGGCATGTGTCATAATCTCATTTGACAAATAACTAATGTGTATCTAATCGTATTATGTATCAAATACAAATACACAATAATTATTAGCGAACAAAATCCTCTAATGCATGTGTTATGGTTTAACTGAAACTCATTTAATCCGGTGAAGTATTATGAATAATCTGTATTATTCATATCGAGTTGCCCAAGTGCTCAACGAGTACACTTCATATTGTGGGACTCTCTAAGTTTAGGTTTATTCGTCACGAAATCCAATTTCTTGTCCATAATCCACCCACTCATGGATTATGACGATCACATATAATCTCGCTAAACTATGCAAGTCGAGGTCACTGCATACGTATAATCCCTCTATCACAGGCCATCTGTATTATACCTGGGATATAGATCAGAACGTCAAATTCGTTCGGTATAATACAGTCGACTTTCAATTTACGATCTCTAAATAACACTCAGAACTGGTTTCTGACGTTATACCACGGCCATGGATTTACTAGATCGTAAATACGTGTTGGATGCCTATGCCCTGTACACAGGACTGACGGATCCTATCTTAATACGCGCAGGATATCATGAGCATCAGTCCACACCCAACGAACAGACGGAGGTTTGATTATGACTAGATCATTGACGTGACTACCATCAAAGTGTGGAGAATAGCTCATATATCCACAGTGGTATCTCAGTCGAAGGATCACTATGATCGCTCAACTCGAGAAGGTTCCTATTGACGTTGGTGTACCATCTATAAGGAAACCTTCAGTGAGTCGTTCAGTGTCTTATCAAATAAACATTTACATGTCTATACGAGTCTCCTGAGACTCATGGTTCACTAGGATAAGCCATCGGACCAACTCACGATATACGACATGTACTGGTCTCAACGGATTTTACTAACCGACCCGTGTTAGAAAATCTTGACCACTAACTTTATTTAAAGATATACAACTAATAGTGTGCTTCCCAATGTCAATTACAAACTAAGTTGTAACTGCACACTATACTGTAAATCCTAGGGTTTTTGTCTAATATACATGTATCACTAAACCAGATTCAGTTTCGATCTAATCGTAATCAGAAATCTAATCGCAATTAGATCGAATAAGCGTATAAAAGACAAGGGCGATACTGTTAAATTAGTAATATTATGAAAAATACAATTGCTCGTATTTATGAATTAGACATAAATACGATCCAGATTGGCACTCCGAGCACCAACCCTAACAGCGTGATGAGTTAACGTAGTCACCCAATATTTTCATTAGTGTTAGGGTATACATATGAAGCTCATTAGTGCACATTGACAAGTATACACATAGAACACGTCTTAATCTAATATCGTCATTAATGTGAGGATAAGAAACAGTTCAGGACCAAACAATGAGTCACATGAATGTGATTGATTTTGGAGGTCTACCTAATGAGTTTAAAAAGGCTGAGATCATCATTAGTGTGAGGCTGAAGTAAATGTCATGGGATCCACTTCCCACTATGAAATTTTGATAGTCAAATTTCTATTTTTCCATTAAGGGATATTATGAAATTACATAAAGTAGTGGGAGAGCACTAATAGATTTAAAATTCCATAATCAATTAGTGTTATTACTTTTGAAATGAAAAATATTCTGCTACTTTTTTTTAAAAAAATTTATCTTGTAGATGGCTGCCGCTAATCCATTGACGGAACTTTTGGATACCAATAAGCTAAAAGGAGTCGAGAACTATTTCGAATGGGAAATGAACATACGTCTTGTCATGGAGTATGAAAAGTTGACTTATGTCACTATCAATCCACCGCCTGTTGAAATCGATCCCAACTCCACTCTAGAAGAGCGAGAAACTTTTAATAGATGGAAGGATGATAACTTGAAGGTGAAATCCTATATTTTGGGATCGACGGTTCCAGATTTATTGAGACAGTACATTGAAGTATCGGATGCTTGAAGCATCATGTTTTGAACATGATAGACTAGATTCGATATTTGGAATCTAAGGAATTGTTCCGTGCTAAACTCAAGGAGGGAGGAGATGCCAGCACTAATGTTTTGAACATGATAGACTAGATTCGATATTTGGAATGACAAATCATTGTGTTTGATGAATGGCTAGGCCGTAATTTGATTTTGTCTTTTTTGTCTGGTTCTTATGTTGGCTTTATATTAAATTTCCATATGCATTCGATGCAAGCCACATACGAAGAACTTCATAACATGCTATGCACATTGGAGTAAGAATTAAGGAAAGACAACCCCACACTGTATCTCCATGGTGGAGCCGACTCTTCAAAGACGTTTGGGAAGTCAAAGAAAATAAAGATGGGGAAGAAGAAGATATCAAAGAAGAACTCCAAGAAGCGCAAAGACGCAAAATCGAAAGTAGCTCGTGATCAATGTCTATAACGTAAGAAGTCTGGACACTGGAAGAAGGACTGTATATAGCTTAAAGGAAAAACAGGACTCTCAGGTACTGTAGACACTACATTTTTACATAAGCCCAATGATGAGCCTCATATGGAGGCATTACCTAAAAAGTTGTGAAAGTCGCGGGAAACGAATGGCGGAAGAAGGAAAACCTACAAAATCAGCACCTTATTGGATTCGGACTCACTAGCCCGCCTCAGATTCGCTCAGTCAGTTTCTGTTTCAAACCTTAGCCTCGGACCCATCATGCAACCCATCATCCACACGGCCCACAGCCCATGACCCACCATCCACACACCTAAGGCCTAAAAAGACACCATACATGCCTAAAAAAAATCCTATGCAATTCACATGTCAAAATTCCCTCATCAACACTTTCCAATTTAACAAGATTTTGGGATCCCATTCAATTTGACAAGATTTGGGATATTCTTATCACCAAATTGGTGAGATTGTGTTCCCAAAATAATTTAAGAAAATATCCCCCAAATCAACATGATTTGTTTCCCTATTTGGAGATCCATTCAAATCATTATAAATTAAGGACCAAATCATCACAAGGGAGGAAGCTGGACACACGAAAAACATAAAAAAAAAAAACCAAGGCTCTCTTTCTCACACCTTGGACACACACAGCAATCAAAGAAAAAAAACCTTGAAACCTCTTCTTTGTTCCCCTTCACTGAAACACACAAGCAAAGAAACCTTAAGCCAACAAACGAAATCACCAAAACAAAACAACAAACAACCAAACAGCCCATACAATCATCGAACAACAAACACCAAAAACAAACAACGAAAACAGTAGAAAATCGTGAGACCATAACCAAGAAAAGTCGTGAAAAAATAAACAGCAAAAAAAGCCCCAATCACCTAAAATTAATCCAAAAAACAACCCAAGTAACAAAACCACCAAAAATCAGCCCCTAAAATAATCAAACAGTAGCCCCTACAATCACCAAAAATAGACACAAAATAACCAAAACAGCAGCCCCCTAAAACAACCAAACAAAAGCCTCTACAATCACCAAAAAACATACACAAAACGACCAAAACAGCAGCCCCTAAAACACGGACCCAATGGTTTAAGGTCTTCCCTTGCAAGGGGTGAGTGCAGCCTTAAATCTTTTCACAGTTCACGCTGGGTGGCGACTCTTTTATTCTCTGGTTTAGTCCCCTGCGGGCTACTCCGTACACTCTACGGGCTGGGAGCCCAATAGTGTCGTAGTCACCGAGCATCATTGGCATAGCGGTAAACCCCGCTTCTCTCCTACAGATGGCGACTCCACTGGGGATAGAGAATCGGCCCTGAAACAATGCCTTGTAGTGTTCATGGCTTTGGCTTTGGTTAACCAAGTCTCATATATTTTGCATACCCTTTTTTACCCTGATGGCGTCATGTATCGTGAAGTCATTTTCACTCAAGGTGGTGGATCATTATGTGATGACCATCACTCGTTGGCACGTACCCTAGGGTAAAAAAAAGGCACGCTCACTTGGTCGCTCGAACCCTTGATGGGTAGACTTAGTTTTGAGCAATCATTCGCCAGTTGGAGCCTTTATCCATACCCTTATAAGCCCACATATGAACCATAGTTATATGTCTTATAGAAGCTACCCCTTGTTGGGGTTGGTGCTCAGAGTGCCAATCTGGACCGTATTTATGTCTGATTCATGAATACGAACATCCATTTTTTCCATAATATTACTTATTTATGGTTGCAACTCTTGTTTTTATATACGTATTCGATCTGATTACGATTAGATTGAAATTAAATATGGTTTAGTGAAATGTATATATTAGACAAAGGCCTGATAATATATATGGCAGTACACAATTACAAATGTAGTTTGTAATTGACATTGGGAAATGCCACTGCTAAATGTATATTATAAAATATAGTTCCTGGTCAAGATTCACTAACACGGGTCGGTTAGTCAAATCCGTTGAGACCAGTACATGTCGTATATCGAGACTTGGTCTGATGGTTTATCCCAATGAACCATGAGTCTAGGGAGACTCGTATAGACATGTAGGTGTTTATAATAGATAAATACTGAACGACTCACCGAAGATTCTTAATGGATGGTACACCAACGTCAATACGAATCTTCTCAGGTTGAGTAGCATAGTGGTCATTCGACTTGAGATACCAATGTGGATGTATGAGACATCCTCCACACTTAGATGGCAGTCACGTCACCGATCTATGTAGATCAGACCTCCGCCTGTTGGTTGGGTGTGGACCGATCCTCAGGATATCCTGTGTGTGTCAAGATAGGATCCGTCAGTTCTGTGTACAGAGCATAGGTAGTCCATAAGTGATTAGCAATCAGGTAAATCTATGGCCATAGTATACTTCGGAAGTGAGTTCCGAATGTTATTTATAGATTGCTAATAGAAACGTCGACGGGAAATACCTATAGAGATTTGACATTTACATCTATATCTCTGGGATTATCCGGATACCTGTGACGTTGGGATTATACGTATGCAATGACCTCGACCTGTATGATTTAGCTAGTTTATCTGTGGTCGTTATAATTTACGGGTAGGTAAATTATGGACACGAAATTAGATTTTGTGACAGATATACCAGAATCTAGAGAGTCTCACTAATGAAATATACTCGTAGAGCACTAGGGAAACTTTTATGAATAATGGTGATTATTTATAAATCGTTTAAACGTTAAACGAAAAATACATGCGAACGGGCCGAACCGTCATTTCCTAATTAATGTGTATTTGTATTTAATATATGATATTAATAAATTGTCAAATAAAGGTATTTGACATATATCATTAATATATGTATTTGAGATATTTAAAGTAAATATAATACATATATTTGAGATATTTGTATTTAATTAATTATTTAATTGTTAAATGATTAATATAATTAAAATATAAATATCTCAACAAATGATAAAGTTAGGAAATTATTATAAGTGTAAATGCTTGACTTTACATTAAAGAAAAATGTTGTCAAATTAAATTTGACTTCCTTGGATATTTGTTTTAATTGTTAAAATTGAAAATATCCATTTTTCCTTTTTCTTTTATAATTTTCGACCATGACCCTAAAATAAATATAATTGTAATATTTTTAAATTGCTTTTGTTGACTTATGAATTTTCATTAAAGATGTAATGATAAAATTTGCAAGTTGATTAAAGTAACTTTAAATGAAATAAAAAATATCTAGATATTTTATAAACACCCTAAATTTTGGCCAAGGCATATTTTAGGGAGTATATATTGTTTTGTTTCACCTTTTTTTTGGAAAATCAAGTTGCCATTCTAGAGTTGTTGAGCCATTCCTTGGTGACCTAGAACTATTCTAGAGTTATTTCAAAGTGGTGAGGCTTGTTTGGTGAAGCAAAGAATAAACTAAAGTGTTGGATTTTAAAGATTTGGTTAAATTGGTCAATTTGATGAAATTGACAAATTAGGGTTCTTAACCCACTCCAATTTGGGGCTTTTCATATATGTGATGTATTATGGTATGAATATGATGCATGTAAATTTTTGGGTTGATTGGATTTGATCTTGGCATGTTTTGAACAAAAGGGACCAAAATACAATTACTTGAAAATTTGAGGGTTGTCACGACAATTAGGAAAAAATTGGGGATTTGTGTTAAATCTGATTTTGATGCATTAGATGTGTTGTAAAACATTTTAGAAATGATTTAGAATCATCTAAAATTATATTTGATAATTTTTGGGCTAAAATAATCAATTTACAAAATTTTGGGGCAATTCTGTAATTACCAAGAAATTTGAACTCTTGTGTAATTTTTCAGAATTTGATAATTGGATAATTAAATAAATAGGTTTATTTAATTGATCCGAGAAAAATTTTGAAATCGAAAAATTTTGATTTTCCACTATTCCGCTGCGTTACCGATATTCCCCATTAAAACCCCAACACCCATATACTTGTGTCTGGGACTATTATCATTTGGATCCATTTAGACCTCTCGTCATAGGATACGAACTTGTTGGGCCACTTAAACTGGGACAAGATTTCATCTTATGGTAATTGGGCCAAAAGTTTTCAAAATGACGATGGGCTACCTTGTGTTTGGGCCCCTATCATTTGAAGTTGTTTAGCCACCTTATCGCAAAAGTATAAACCTGTTGGGCCTTTTCAACCGGGAAAAGTTTGCACCTCGCAATAATCTTATTGAACGCTTTAAAATGATAATGGGCCAACTTGTATGAAAACCTTGATGGCTTAGAAGGTCCAAACATGATCCAAATATGCCAGATGCATGAGTCCGATATCCTCACTGGCTTTCATCCAACAAGGGTACGCCTTGTTATGACATATTTGTATACTTTTGGATATCTCCAAGTCCCTCCCCGCCACAACCATGATTACCGAGGGCCCAATTCGTCGTTTCTAAACAATGGCACGATCCCCATAATAGGCTTAGTCAATATTGTAAATGGGCGGTCTTTGTCTGTTACTGATGGAAAGGGACTAAGGTAGTCAAGGTTCACCCCTGTAGTGTAGGAGAGAACGATTTTATGCACCCCCACATTGGTGCATAAAATGATCCACACCTAGGACATAAATAGACTTACCACGAGTGTGGGAGGAATAAGGTCTGAATGATATATGTTATTTTAATAACCACATGCATCTCATGCATACACGCATCATACTAACTTCTTATCTTAACAGCCATCATAGATATCCATTGGGTTAGAGAAGAAGGAAGACTTGTCAAGAAGAGGTTAGCAAGCGTGATTGCGTCAGACAGTGAAGGTTCCCGCATGGTTCAATTGGAGACAGACATGACCAAAATTACCGAGAAACTACAAACTTTGACCAACACTATGGTCAGTTTGACCGTACCCCGCACAGTGGGAACAGAAAACAATGAGAATGGAAGGCGTGAGGACCTCCCGAATAGGGTGAGTGAAGAAATCTAGTTTTTTATGATGACATGGCCGAGTATGCCACAAGAAGCATAGTCAGGCCTCAGGAAGAGTTACAGAAACTCAGAGAACAAGTAGAGTCAGTTTCCCGCAAGATGAAGGGAAAACATGAGGATCTGTTAGACTATGATGCAATTGATGAGTGGTATTTATATCACTATTTCCCACTCATTTAATCTAATATTTTGTATAGTTTCTTGAGTTTTGTGAATGTTTTGATGTGTTTTGTGTTATTTTGTAGATAAATAAAGTTTCAGGACATTCTGGAGGTGATTTGAATTAAAACAGTGAAAATTGGCGAAAAAGGGTATTTTGGTAATTTCCAGCGTCGCGCCGCCCAGACCTTCCGCGTCGCGCCGCCCAGCATGCGCCGAATCTGCTAAAGTGCGCCGGGTCAACATGTCAGAATTTGAGAAGTTTGACTTTGCTAAAATGCGCCGTGCCACGTGTCACCATCACATCCATCTGCTAACATGCGCCGTGCCACGTGTCATCATCATATGCTGCCGACACTCAGACTTGACACGTGTCGCCTCGTCATCAGCCACATCATCGGTCAACAAGTCAACCTTGCCACGCGTCATGCCACATCATCGTCCACGTCAGCAGGTCAACCTAGTCAACTTGCCACGTCAGCCTCAGCCAATCACAACTTGACACGTGTCGCCACGTGTCGCAATCCTATTGTGCCGACAAGTGAACAGTCAGCCGCCACGCCACGTCATGCCACGTCATCGCCACGTCGTCGCCGCGTCAGCATGACGTCATCAATGACGTCATCACAATAATTGAGAATTAGCCGCCTTGACACGTGTCGCGTGAACAGTCAGCCGCCTTGCTACGTGTCGCCTTCTCATTGTGCCACGTCGACAAATCCAGCGTCGCGACTCTGAGGACCTTGGCGTCGCGACGCGCGAACAGTGAAAAATTTTCCTATAAATATTGCGCGAATTTTCATTTTTCAGTGGTTATTTCTCTCTCTTCAAATTCCGTGTAAAAAGAGTTTCTCTCTCTAAAAAATTTTAGTTTTTAATTTTTTTTACTTTTGTAATTTAATTTTAATTACTTTTTGTAACAATAATAGTTTACTTTCTTTATTTTTTACAGTTTTACTATTTACCATGATGAGGTAATTCCTCCAGCTAGGTGAAAGGTAATTCTTTTACTGTTGCTCTTTAGTTTAATCTCCCTTAAAAATAATATATTTACTAATTAAAATACTGATTAATAAAGGATACCGCTATATTGGTCGGTTGGGAAAGTTATTTAATCTGGTTTAAACCTGACTTAATAAAGGAAACCGCTATATTGGTCGGTTGGTATATTTATTTTCTGTTGGTTTGAACCTGATTAATCAATGATACCGCCAGATTGGTCGGTTGATATATTTATTTTATCTGGTTTAAACCTGATTAATCAAGGAAACCGCTATATTGGTCGGTTGGTATATTTATTTTCTGTTGGTTTGAACCTGATTAATCAAGAATACCGCCAGATTGGTCGGTTGATAAATTTATTTTGGTACCGCCTTTATGGCTGGATTATGGACAAATATTACCGCCTATATGGCTGGTTGGACTTAATTGGACTTAATCAGGATACCGCCAGATTGGTCGGTTGGTTAAATAATATCACAAGTTTATATATTATTTTATTGGGAGATTTCTAAATTAGTAATAGTAAAAGTAATTCCTTTTACCTTAGCATTTTATTTTTATTGTATTTTTTTTACTTTTCAGTATTTATTTCAACGCAATTACTTTTCAGCAGTTTATGTCTTTTATTTTCAAGTTTTTACCAGCCCTAGCTATGTGTAATAACTAAGTTAGTATCTAGGGTTGTGATGAAATTCAATGTCACGGGTTTATAAGGGTTAGATTATAATTTGGGTAATATAAAGATTTATTTATTGAGTCTCAATCTCAATGCTCTTTAATTAACAGGCCATTAATTAAATTGATTAGGTAAACTTAAAATGAACTAGACATAGGGATTTTAAGTTTAAGACCTTAGATTCAATAGCCCACGATCTTCCTTAAGGATAGATAACCCTTTCAATAGATTTCCTTACAGGATAGGAATATACCTGTCGGGCGGGGGTAGTCTTAATTGGAACTTAATCATAATGAATCTAGGTAATTTGGTTGACATAGACATATGGTTCAATTGGATTATACTAGGTATTTGTAATTGACCATCGGAAGAGGCTTTTACATAAATTAGTGTTCCAGGTTAATAAATCAATATATTACCCAATTATAAAATAACCACTTTATCTTTAAATAATATTGGAATAAATCACAACCCTAGATAGTTTTAATATTGAATTTTAATAAAATCTACCTTCAAACAATTTTATTTTATTGTCTTTAAATTTAGAATCGTCGCTATTTCAAATCAATTAAACAACCTGTTAGATACTAGTAATCATTTGACCCCATAAAATTAATAATTTAGGTATTAAGTCCTCGTGGGATCGATACTTTTTATACTACTTGAACGATACGTACGCTTGCGTTATACGTGTGTGTTTACACCGGTCAGCAATGACTTTCGAAGAACAGCTGCCTCCCCAGTTCAAGATGTCTGACATGGCCAAGTTCAATGAAAACAGAGATCATCGGGTCTATCTCCGACAATATGTTTCAGTGATGAGTTAAGTGGGTTTGTCGAAGCGTCAAGTGCAGAAGATGTTCGGGATGTCACAAGAGGGGGCGCCCGTAGTATGGTATCATGGCCTGGAGAGAAACGTCAGGGGTGACTGGAGGGCATTAGCGGAGGCCTTTTTAAACCAATATGCCATGGATTGGGAGATAGACTAGTCACTCCGTGACCTAGAAAACACCAAACATAAGCTAGAGGATAGCTTTAAAGATTATGTGGATTGCTGGAGAAGCCAGCTCTTGAAGATGCAGACTCGGCCCTCGAAGAAGGACCAGATCAAGATGATCATTAAGGGCACCAAGCCCTCCATTTATAACAAGCTGAGGAGGATGACCTCCATGATTAGTGACTTTCGACAACTAAGAGAAACTGTCATGGATATCGATGAAGAAGAAGCAGAGAACAGAAAGTTATATGGCTAGAATAGAATGACAATTGGGGGACTTTCAGGGACTAAGCCTGCTCTTGCTGAGGTCGTCGCTATCAGAAATAGGCAATTCTCCAATCCTGATAGACCTTTGTCAAAGGTGTTTGAAAAGCTGAAGAGGCAAGGACTCCTAAAACCCTTGGCACCCAAACCACTTCCAAACCTTGTGCCTCACCACCTCGACCTAAACCTATATTGTCACTTCCATAAGAAAAAAAGGCCACGAAACTGACAATTGCACCCGCCTTAGGCATGAGATCCAAAACCTCATTGACACCCATAAGATACCCGACCCAGAAAAAGAACAACCCAACACACACAGAAACCCTCTACCAACTTCAACTCTGGCCTGCCCGAAAGATTTTTCCTCCAAGCTCTCAACCACCAAGCTTCCTGCATGGGGATATGGAATAACAGCAGTGAAGATGAAACAGAGAAGATGAGAGATTTCTGAGAAAAATTATCGAGCAGTGACGAAGAGGAAGATAAACGGAAAGAAAAACTACTGCAGTTGGAGAATCTAACGCTCGAAGAAAGCAAGAAGACATAAGAAGACAAGACTACAAATTAGGAAGATGTTTATTTTCCTAAATTATTTAATTGTAATCCTGCATTTATTAATCATAAAGACATTGATTTTGCTTACTTGTTTGAGTCCTTTCCTGTTAGTCTGCATCATAACAAGCATGACATGAGCATATTTGACATTAACTCAACAAAGACAAATGCATTTAATCTTGGTACATTTGAAAATCCCAAGGAAATTTCAATTGCAAGTGAGGTTACCTCCGATGAGCGGAAAGAATTAGAAAGAATATTAATAAGAAAAATGAAAAACTAATCACCTGGTCCTATGAAGACATGCCAGGAGTGGACAAGAGTATTGCCCAGCACGTGATACCAACTTATCCGAACATGAGACCAGTAAAACAGAAGCTCCGAAGAATGAGGCCAGAATGGGCTGAAAAGGCTAGGGATAGAAGTGGACCCTGGAAAGATCAAAGCAATCACCGAGATGCCCGCACTAAAACCAGAAAAAGAAGTTAGAGCTTTTCTCGGAAAAATCCAGTATATTAGTCGATTCATTACCGAGCTAACATTATTATGTGAGCCCATCTTCAAGCTGTTGAAGAAGGACCAGCCTATGAAGTGGAATAGGCAATGTCAAGAAGCTCTTGAAAAAAATTAAAGAATACTTGGTTAAACCGCCCGGGCAAACCCTTGGTGTTGTACTCGGCCATGGAACCCGAAACGCTGGGGGCGATGATGGTACATGCAGATGAGATATGGGTGGAACATGAAGTCTACTACCTCAGTAAGAAGATGCTTCCGCATGAAGCTCGCTATTAAAAAAATGAAATAAAGTTAGAGCTTTTCTTAGAAAAATCCAGTATATCAGTCGATTCATTGCCAAGCTAACCAGTCTGTGGAGTTGAATAGTCAATGTCAATGAGCTTTTGACAAAATCAAAGAATACTTGGATAAACCGCTCGTCTTGAAACCCCCAAGGTCGGACAAACCCTTAGTATTGTATTTGGTCATAGAACCTGAAGCACTAGGGGCGATGATGGTACATGCAGTGTTACCAGTGGGAATAGAGATATAGTCAATGCGGGTACTAGCAGAGGCAGAATTTCCTGAGCAGGAATGGGCCTTGCATAGGTTCAAAAAACTAGCATTACTGGATGAGAAAATGATAAAGGCCTTGTAACGCATGCAGTTATACCAGAAAAGGTTAGCCTGGGCATTCAACAAGTGAGTGCATCCCACCAAGATCAGGGAATGTGATCTAGTGCTCAAGCAGTCAAAGCCACTGATAATGGACCCAATGGGAGGGTTCCAGCCCAATTGGGAAGTGCCCTACCTAGTCAAGAAGGTGATGGGGAATGGGGCAGTGAGACTGTCAGATTTGGAAGGAAACGAGTTCACCGAGCCTATCAATGTGGACAGGCTTAAATAATACTTTGCATAAAAAAAAACAAAAAAAAAAGAAATAAAAAAATAGAAGAAAAAAATAGAAAGGCTCGGTGGGTTGAAAATCCGCAAAGGACAGCCCAAGCAAAAAAGGAGCATGAGTGAGCAAGAAAAATGGCTAATTGTAAAATCCGTGAGGAACAGTTAGTGATAGAGGTACCATTGCAATGCAGTTTATTTCCTACATATGTACTAAGAAGTAATGCAAATGTCTTTATTGAAACAAATGTTCAAGATGTTCATAGATTGCATAAATTTCAGCTAACCGGGAAACATTGGAGTCAAGTGATTACAAATCACGTCTTTTGTATTCTTAGGTGTTGAACCAAGGTCAGGAGATCTAGGAGAAGACTCGGGAATGAGGACGAGTGAAGAGCCTCGAGAATGAGGACAGATCTAAACAAAGGAGAAATAGAACAAAAAAGAACAAAAAAGAGAGAACAAAAAAAGAAAAAAAAAGGAAAAAAAATATATTTATCTCTCTGAGTTAAAAGCCTGAAAATGCGACTCTAGCAAGATAGAACAATCCGCTAAGTTGAAAATCCGAATGGACAACGTAGGAAAAATATAGAAAGGACTTGTGACTCAATAGACGGAGCGCAATGCAGTACCTTTTCCGCATCCTCAATACAGTAAAGGAAAGCTTCTGGAATCGGAAGATATGATTTTCAGTATCCGAGAAGGGTAATAAGAGAAAAATACAAGTCGAGAATGGCAGCAGACTCCTCAGAGAGAGGGCATATTTCGAAATCTGAGAATCGGAAGACATGATCCCAAAAAGATGAGGCCGCTTTCATAAAGGCATAATCCACCTTGACCCAATGCATGTAGCGAATAGCAGAAAGCTGAGCCAAGTCTGGGGGTGACCAATCTACCACCCCACGAATAAGGGACACAACGGGATCTTGAGCCATGAAACCAAAGAGAACTGAGCAATCATTGAAGGATAATAAGCAGAAGGAAACTGTAAGTAGGCCAAGGGGGCGTCTAAAGCTTTCTTTATGCAAAGGGCGCCAAAATGATCCCTAAAGGGGTGAAGAAAATCCTCTAGCGCAAGGAATGCCTAATCAATGATAACATCAAGCCAATAGGACAAAGAAAACCCATTGGAATAGGGAATGCATCCAATAAATGTATACATGTCACACACACAATTTTTGTTTTGTGTTCGCAAGCTTTGAAAAGAAAAGAAAAAGCGATGAAGAACTCCGGGAATGGAGAGGAACTCTGGGAATGGAGAAAAACTTCGGGAATGAGGACGCGTAACTCTTCGGGAATAAGGACAAGCAAACCGGGAATGGCACTTCTGGAATGGAGAACAACCTTAGAAATGAGGACGAGTAACTCCTCGGGAATGAGGACGAGCAAGCCGAGAATGGCACTCCGAGAATGAGAACAACCTCGAGAATGAGGACAAGAAACTCCTCATGAATAAGGACGAGCAAGCCGGGAATGGAGAACAACTTCGGGAATAAAACCCAGAGATCAAAGCATCTCACACTAGAAACGATTCGGGAATTAACCATCTCACACTAAGAACGATTCGGGAATGAACCATCTCACACTAGGAACGATTCGGGAATGAGCCATCTCACACTAGGAACGATTCAGAAATGAACCATCTCACACTAGGAACGGTTCGGGAATGAACCATCTCACACTAGGAACGGTTAGGGAATGAACCATCTCACACTAGAAACGGTTCGGGAATGAACCATCTCACACTAGGAACGGTTCGGGAATGAACCACAAAGATTGAAGCATCTGACACTAGGAATGATTCAGGAATGAATCGCAAAGATCAAAGCATCTCACACTCGGTGGTTCAGAAACAAAGCCCAAGGGTCGAAGCACCTCGCCATCAACTCAGCACAGTTTAGGAATAAAGTCCAGAGATCGAAGCATCTCACCCTCGGTGGTTCGGGAACAAAGCCTGGGGTCAAAACACCTCGCCATCAACTCAACTCAGTTCGGGAACAAAGCCCAGAGATTGAAGCATCTCACACTTGGTGGTTCGGGAATAAAGTCCAGAGATCGAAGCATCTCACACTCGGTGGTTCAAGAACAAATCCCAGGGGTCGAAGCACCTCGCCATCAAATCAACTCAGTTCGGGAATAAGTTCTAGAGATCGAAGCATCTCGCAGGGATGAATCCCAGGGTCGAGGCTCACATCATCAACTTCAGTTCGGGAACAAATCCCAGGGGTCGAAGCACCTCTCTATCAACTCAACCCAGAGATCGAAGCATCTCGCAAAAGCAGCGAAACAACAGGTAAGTTTGGCAACGGTCGATGAACCAGATAAGTAAAAATGCATGCATGACTTTGATAGGGTTGTCATTGTCACACACTGCACAAGCCTCATCAAAGTGAGGTCGACTGTAGACACTGTATTTTTGCATGAGCCCAATGATGAGCCTTGTATGGAGGCACTACCTGAAAACTTATGGAAGTCGTGGGAAACGAATGCCGAAAGGAAGGAAAACCTCCAAAATCAGCACCTCATTGGATTCGGACTCACTAGTCTGCCTCGGATTCGCTCAGTCAGTTTATGTTTCAAACCATAGCCTCGGACCCACCATATAACCCATAATCCACACAGTCCACAATCTATGACCCACCATCCACACGCCCAAGGCCCAAAAATACACTATACAAGCCCAAAAAAAAAAGAATATCGCATGCAATTCACATGTCAAAATTCTCTCATCACCACTTTCCAATTTAACAAGATTTTGGGATCCCATCCAATTCAACAAGATTTGGGATATTCTCATCACCAAATTGGTGAGATTGTGTTCCCAAAATAATTTAAGAAAATATCTCCCAAATCAACATGATTTGTTTCCCTATTTGGAGATCCCTTCAAATCATTATAAATTAGGGACAAATCATCACAAGGGAGGAGGCTGGACACACAGCAAACACACACACAAAAACCGAGGCTCTCTTTCTCACGCCTTGGACACACATGACAATCAAAGAAAAACCCTTGAAACCTCTTCTTTCTTCTCCTTCACCGAAACACACATGCAAAAAAACCCTAAGCCAATAAACCAAATCACTAAAACAAAACAACAAACAACCAAGAAGCCCCTACAATCACCAAAAAATATACACAAAATAGAAGCCCCTACAATCACCAAAAAACAGACACAAAACGACCAAACAGCAGCTCAAAAAAATGTGAAAATAGCAGCAAAAATACCACCGACGTGAAATAAGTCCAGCCGGGTGTGCGAAGTCCTACATCAAAGACGGCCAAATTTATAATCACATTATTTTTTTCTTCGGCATTTTATTATTAATTTTTTATCTATTTAGTGTTATTTATCTTTTTATTTATTTATTCACTTTCATCTTTATTTTATTATTTCGTATTTATTTTACTGTTTAGCTTTTTGTCTATTTGCTTTTATTGTTATTTTATTATTTCACCCCCTTTTTATGTCTGTTTACATTACATTGATGGTTATTAGTGTTATTATCCCTTGCGGTATATCAGATGGAAACCCATACGTAAATTCTGTAGCTGAATCATAATGGATGGTAGTGCGGTCTGTACTTGGGATACAACTCCATGTACCACTTGGGAAATACCCGTATATTCGTGATTAACCCCCCCTTTTATTTGCTATTTATTTATCCACGCTTTATTTGCTTTTGATTATTATGATTCTTGTTATAGTACCTTGTATTTATTAATTTAATTTGTATTTTTTTTATTAATGTTTATGGGTCTTTAAATTTGTGTGTTTATTTGAATTATCTTGCATGAACTATATAAGACTTGGCAATACCATTGTGTGAACCCGTCCATCATACTGGCATAAGTAAGGGACAATTTCGAACCCAACTGTTTGAGGTCTTCCCTTACGAGGGGTGAGTGCGGTCTTAAATTTTTTCTAAGTTTACACTGGGTGGCGACTCCTTTATTCTCCAGTTTAGTCCCCCGCGGGCTATTCCGTACTCTCTACGGGCTGCGAGCCCAACAGTGTCATGGTCTCCGAGCATCATAGGCATAGCGGTAAACCCTGCTTCGTTCCTACATGTACGCTTTGTATTTTTCCAATTATTGACATCTCATTAGCCTTAGATGCAAATAATGGATGGGTGTTAGACACAGGTAGTCCTACTCATATTTTCAATTCCCTGTAGGAAATGAGGGTTAAAAGAAGGTTGAATAAAAGGGAGATCCAGCTTAGAGTTGCCAATGGCAAGACATTTGATGTAAATGCCATATGAACAGTTGTTCTAGATCTCCCAAATGAATATAAATTAGATTTGCATGACTGTTATTATGTTCCCTCAATTATCAGAGAAATAATATCACTGCCAATATTATTTAAAAATGGATTTAAAATAAACATTGAAGATGAAACTTTATGTTTGTATGATAAAGAAAATTTATTGAAATGTGATTATTCTTTATAAAATGGTCTCTATATTTTGGAAACATATAGAGATGTCTTTAATATAGATAAAAATACAAGTTGGGAGTCTGAATTAAATAGTACTGAATTATGGCATATGAGATTGGGCCACATAGGTGTTAGACATCTATCCAAATTGGTAAATGATGGTTTGATTGAAAATCTTACCTTAGATCTTTATCCAATTTGTGATTCATGTATCAAGGAAAATATAACAAATGTCCCATTTCTAGGTGTTGGACACTGTGCTGGAGATTTATTGGAACTAATACACAGCGATATGTGTGGTCTATTAAATCATGCTGCTCATGATGGTTCAACATACTTTGTGATTTTCACAGATGAGAAGTCTAGATATGGATATGTCTATCTGATGAAACATATGGAAAAAAAAATATTTGACAAGTTCAAAATATTCTGAAACGAAGTAGGAAAACAAACCAGTAAATTCATCAAATGCCTTAGATCAGATCGAGATGGTGAATACATGAGTGAAGAATTCAGAAATTATTTAAGGGAGAATGGAATTCTCGCCCAATATAGCCCACCAGGAACACCTCAACACAATGGAATATCTGAGCGTAGAAATCATACTTTGTTAGATATAGTGCGAGCAATGATGAGCTATACAGATCTTCCTTATTACCTTTGGGGTTATGATTTACTAACTGCTGCCTACATACTCAATAGGGTTCCATAGAAAGCTGTTTCTACAACCCCCTATCAGATATGGTTCGGTAGAAATCCAAGTCTTAGGCATTTAACATTATAATTGCGCAGCGGGATAAACTAGCACCCAGAGGGTATAAATATAGGTTCGTTGGATATCTTGATAATTCCATGGGATATTAATTCTACGATTCCAAACAATGAAATGTATTTATTGTTCGCTTTGCAACTTTTCGTGAAAATTAATTTTTGAGAGAAAGTGGGAACTATGGAGAGATCAAACTTGATGAGTTTGATCCCAACATTAAGAAATCTGAGATGGAACCAGAGATCCAATTAGATGAAACAGATCCTTGATGTTCTCCTATTGGAGGAAATAGATCCGACTATGTGTAAAGAAGCAATCTTGGATATCGATTCGGGAAAATGATAGGAAGCCATGAAATCCTAAATGGATTCAATGTATGCCAATCAAGTCTGGGGCTTAGTTAAACTTCCTAAAGGAGTTAAACCTATTGGTTGTAATGGGTTTACCAAAGGAAACGAGGGCCCGATGGAAAGGAGGAAACCTTTAAGGCCCGACTGGTAGCGAAAAGTTACTCTCGATGTCCTGGGATTGACTATGAGGAGGCTTTTTCACCAGTAGCCATGATAAATTTCATTAGGATTCTTTTAGCCATTGCTACATATCACGACTATGAGATATGACAGATGGATGTGAAAACCGCTTTCCTAAATGGATTCCTTGAACATGATATCTATATGGAACAACCAGAAGGTTTTATATCTAGTGAGACTTTAAACTTGGTTTGTAAGCTCCAAAAGTCTATTTATGGACTTAAATAGGCATCCCGAAGCTGGAATCATCATTTTGATGGGATAATTAGATTATCTGGATTCATCAAGAACGAGGAAGAACCATGTGTTTATAAGAAAGTGAGTGGGAGCATGATAGTTTTCCTAGTCTTGTATGTAAATGACATCCTTATCATAGGAAATGATATAGGGATGATACAAAATGTGAAAGCCTTCCTTTTCAAGAACTTCTCCATGAAAGATATAGGTGAAGCTTCCTATATACTAGGTATAAGGCTCTACCGTGATAGAGTTAGGAAGCTTATAGGGTTGTCACAATTGACTTATATAGATAAGATGTTAGAAAGGTACGGTTTTACCAACTACAAGGCAGCAAATGTACCTTTCCGATACGGTATACATCTTTCGAAGAAAATGGCACCTCATATTGAGGAATAGAGAGTTAAGATGTCAAACTTCACATACACTTCTTGTATTGGGAGCATAATGTATGCTATGTTATGTACTAGACCTGACATCAGTTTCAGCGTCATTGTGACCAGCCGATATCAATTTGATCCAGGTAATAATCATTGGACAGTCGTGAAATATATCCTAAAATATCTTAAAGGCATCAAGGATGTGTTTCTGATATATGGAGAAAATGAGCTACAAGTTAAGGGTTATACAGACTCCGACTTCCAAGGAGATCCAGATGATAGAAAATCTACATCAGGATACATATTTAACCTTAACAGTGGTGCTGTTAGTTGGTGCTTTCAAAGCAAGGCTCAACAGTGGATTCCACCACTGAGGCAGAATTATAGCGGCTTCAGAAGCTGCTAAAGAAGCTGTTTAAATTAGAAATTTTATCACAGAACTTGGCGTTGTGCCTAGTATTGCAGATTTGATCCCAACATAATGTGATAATAACGGAGCCATCACACAGGCTAAGGAGTCGAGGGCGCATTACAAGTCTAAACACGTGGAAAGAAAATACCACGTAATTAGAGAGATAATTGAACGACAAGACATAGTGGTGTTGAAGGTTCAAGGACTAGATAACAAAGCAGACCCGCTTACAAAGGCCTTACCTCCTAAGTTATTCGATAAACATGTGGAGGAGTTTGGACTGTGGTACCATACAGATTGGCACTAAGCAAGTGGGAGTTTGATGGAGTTGGTGCTTGGAGTGCCAATCTGAATTATACATTTTATTATTTGTTAATAAAATAACTACATTTTCATTTCATACCTTATTAATGGTATTGTCATTACGCGTATTAGATTGATGTATAGATATGCTAAAAATGACATTTACCTTATAATAGTCTTGACACTAGGTGTAAACTATTCTTAAAGTAAATATTCATAGTCGTTGGTTTTGGAATACGGTCGAATTCCTATAATCTAGAAGACTAACACATGTCGTATATTGGAATTGCAGTTCCAATGGTTTAACCTGATGTACCATGAGTTTTGGAAACTTGTATAGACATGTGGGTATTCATTGAAGCGAATATTGAATGACTCATAGATGATTCCTAATAGTTGGAAATACACACCATCGTCAGTAGGAATCTCATCGAGTCGAGTAGCATATGTAATCATTTAATTATAGGATATCATTGATTTTTTGTGAGATCCTCCACACTTTGATGTCATGTATGTCAGGAACTACAGGTATAGTTCAGAAAGATCGTTCGTGTTCTTCGCGAATTCGGAGGTGGCAAAATTACGTACATATTATCTAGGCTTATATGACGAACATGTCAGAACTTAGAGAGTGCTAATATGAAGTGTACTCGTTGAGCACTTGGGTAGCCGATTAATTTTGATAAAATATAATATTCGATATTATAATTATCAACTAAGATAATCAAGTATTATTGGAAAACATTGATTATTTACTTTGATCTAATTGGATTAATTCAATAATTACATAAGGGTTTAATTGTAAAATCATAATTATCTCTACCATTTAAGGATATTATGGTAATTATAAGTATGTAATAATAAATGATTTTGGCTTGATTTAATTGGATTAAATCAAGGTGGCAAACATTTAATTAATCCATTTCCTAATCTTTGGCTTGATTTAATTGGATTACATTAAAGTGGGAGATAATGGAGATTAGTCACACTTAATTATACATATTTGGACAAATTGAATTAAACCCACTTAAAAATTGATTACAGCTTGTATTAATTAAAATTACCTAAGTTTTGCTATAAATAGCAAGCTTTAGGAAGATTTTAATTAGAAGTAAAAAAATACAAGCAAATTCTTAGAGAAATTAGTCTAAGTTGGAGAAGTGTTTAGAGAAGCTTGTAAGGTCTCTACAATATTTCATCTACGAGAAATCAAGATCGGATCTTGAAGCGAAGCTTGCTAACATTGGAAATCAAGATTGGATCTTGAAGTGAAGCTTGCTAACATTGGAAATCAAGATTGGATCTTGAAGTCAAGCTTGCACACTTTGGAGGTTCTCCAACCATTTCAACGAAGAAGAAATAGATTGGATCTGCATCAACCTTGCTAGGTAAGTTTGAACTTCTCTTAAGTTATGAATTATGTATTAAATGCATGATCACATAGCTTAATGTTGAAATAAAGCTAATAAATTGTGTTAGATTGCTTTGGAAGTATAAACTCAATATACTTGTAATTGGGTCAGAATATTTATGTTAGACATAAACATAAAATTAGAGTTTGGAACTCTAGATTAAATCTTAGAGTTATGGCTACCATTATAGAATCACTTGACCACCTTTGGGTGACCTAGAATTATTCACGAGACATTTCTTATTGGGATTCTAATTTGGTTTGTGTATTGGATTCAAAATTTACGCAAGTACGTATTTAGAATAAATTTATATTTTTGTAAAAATATTTGATATTTTGAAAAACTTGATTTTTATTCTATAACATGTGTTGATGATGGTTTTGATGTTAAAAAATAATTTTGGGTATTTTTGAAGGGTTTAGGGAGAGTTGGAAGATATTAGGGTAAAATGTCATAATACTTTCAGCTCACTGGAAAGTGAGCGAAGGAAGAAACAATGAAAAAAATAAAAATAAAAATAAATAAATGGTTTCAGACCTAGGCGCTACAGTGCACGCGCGCACTATAGCGCGTATACTTCACACGCGTCGCAGCCTTGACACGCGCTGAATTTGTTTTCGCTCGTTATTGAGCTTCCGGGCTCCGATTCAGCATCAGGTTTTTCCTATAAACTCGTAATGAAATATAGTATTTCATTAAATAATTTAAAATTACACTCATACTTTATATCTACGGGTTAGACTCATTTCCGATGCGTGGGACACCGATCCAACCTTAGGGGTTCCACAACTGCCCCAACAATAGTTTGAGGCAAGCGCGCAAGAGAGGCATGCGAAAAGGGAGGTTCAGAAGAAGGTAAGGTCTGAAATAATAAGGAAATCTTCTCAGTGGGAGATGCGTAGAACGTATGGGAGGCCTACTCATTCTCAGGGCATGTCACGGTAAGAAATTTATGGGTATGGAAATATTAAGAGAGGTCGTTCTAAGAATGATGCTTCGCAATCTGTGACACAGACTTCTATTTCTAGACCCAGGTACATATTTTTTATGTTTGTGGTCAACCTCACCGAGGGGAGTGCAAGAAGGTATCAAGGGCATGTTTTCAGTGTGGTCAACTGGGGGACTTGTTTTAGATGTTCCACCCTTGTACGTCAGCCTTCACAGAATCTATCGGGGGCGCCTGAGAATGTCCAGGGGAAGGTTCCTAAGGAACAAGGTTAAGAGATTATATATAGTCTGAGAGGGGATAGGCTTCAGAAGGGCGGGACCACCTGATGAGCGGAAAATATATCAATATTTACCGCCCCATTTACCTAATATTTTGTTTAGTTTCTCGGGTTTGATGAATATTTTGATGTGTTTTTATGTATTTTGTAGATAAATAAAGTATTGGGACTTAATGGAATCAACTCGGGGCTAAAAAAATGAAACTCGGAGCAAAAAATGGCGAAAACGGAAATGTACTATACGTGTCACGAAGTGCAATCATAAATTCCAATTTTGCGCAAGTTTGGTATTTTGGCCATAACTTTTTCATCCGATATCCGATTGAGCTGATTCAAGTGTCAGATTAAAGAAGACACAAAGATCTACAACTTTGAAGATTTAAATTTTGAATTCAGAAGTTTGGAAGGCCGAAATTGATGAATAATCTAGTGTATTTTGTGTAATTACTATAGTCATTTTCAAAATATAAAATAAAATTAATAAAATAAAAAGTAAAAATTGTCAAACCTCCACCAAATATGCTTGCATGTTTGATGCCATGTTTGATGTCATGTTTGATGCCATGTTTGGTGTCATGTTTGGTGGAGCAATTGGTGGAGAAATTGGTGGAAGCCTTTAGATTTTCCTATAAATACCAAGTTTAACTTTGTAAATTTTTCATGCTTTCTTTGGAGGAGTTTCTCCATGAAAATCTAAAGGAAAGTGGCTTGTATATTATTTAAGTTTTCTTGTATTTTCTTTGATTTAATTAATAAAATTTTGTGTGTTTTCATTTACAGCATGAGCATATAATCTCATTCTGCTGAGGTGAAGAGGCAAGACTTTTAATATAATAAATTAGATTAATCTCCCTTATTTTAATTAAAATTTGGATTAATTAGTTACCACCTATATGGCCGGTTTATGTGACAACCTTATTTACCGCCTATATGGTCGGTTTTTCATTTCAGATGTAGTTTCCACCTATATGGTCGGTTTAGGTATTAACCTTGTTACCGCCTATATGGTCGATTGGATTTAATTGAGACAAATAAAATTACCGCCTTTATGGTCTGGTTAATTAATCGGTAAACATTGATAATATGGGAGATTTCTAATTTTGAAATATTAAAAGTGGATCCTCTAACCCCAGCAATTTCTTTTATTATACTTTTACAGTTTTAATTTCCAGCATTTAATTTCCAGCATTTACTTTATGTCTTTTCTTTTATTTAAGCTTTTATTAGCCTTAGATATGTGTCGTAACTAAGTCTGTTATCTGGGGTTGTGATGAATTCCAATATCATCGGGTTATAAAGGGTTATTTTATAGTTTGGGTAATATAAAGGTTTACTTATTAAGTCTTAAGTTTAATGCGTCTTGTTAACTGGCCACTAATAAGATTGATTTGATAAACTTAAAATAAACTTGACAAATGAATTTTAGGTTTCAGCCTTAGACTTAATATCACACGATCTTCCTTGAGGATAGATAACCCTTTAATAGATTTCCTTATAGGATAGACATATACCTGTCGGGCGGAGGTAGCCACAATTGGAACTTAATCTTAATGAATCCAGGTAATTTGATTGACATAGACATTTGGGTTACACTGGGTATGTGCAGCTGACCATCGACATAGGCTTTTGCATAGTTTCATGTTTCAGGTTAGTAAACCAATATATTACACAAATATGAAATAACCAATTCATTTTTTAAAAGGTATTGGAAAGATTCACAACACTAGATAGTTTCTTAATATTGAATTTACCTAAACCTACTTTCGTGCAATTTTATCTACTTGTTTTAAGTTTAAAGTTACCATCCAATCAAACAACTAATCCATTAGATACTTATAATAATTTGGCTTCATAAATTAATAGCTTAGATATTAAATCCTCGTGGGATCGATACTTTTTATACTACTTGAACGATACGTGCGCTTGCGTTATACACGTGTGATTACGCATCGGTCAAGTTTTTGGCGCCGTTGTCGGGGACTTATTTATCTTTCACTATTAGTTTTGAGGTTAGATACCTTTACTTGTATCTAATTTTCTTTCTACTTATTATTTTTGTTTTCTTGTGTTTCAGGTTCTAAGACACTACATGAGACAAACTAGAAGCTTTGAAATCCGACCGCTTGACCCAGAGATTGAAAGAACTATCAGAGATTTAAGAAGGGAAAGACGAGAAGGTCAAGAAGCAATTGTTAACATGGAATCTGAACCTTTGGAGGTTGCACCACCAATTCTCATTCGAGACAGAACCATTCTGGTGGTTGACGACTTCATTTCCTGTATTGTACTTCCTCTCTTATCAGCAAATGTGTGCGACATCAAAACATGCATTCAGATGATACAACAGTCAGTTCAGTTTGGGGCCACATCAGCAACTTCCTAAAGTTTGCGGCACTTTCAATCACAATCGAGGAGCTGAAGAAGCAATGAGACTGTGAGTTTTTCCATATTCCTTGAAAGACATAGCAAAAGCTTGGCTACATTCACTACCAGCAGGTTCCATCACAACTTGGAACAATCTAGCCACCAAATTCCTTGCAAAGTACTTTCCACCAGCCAGAACAGCAAAACTGAGTAATGAAATCACATCATTTATACAACTTGATTCGGAGACTCTCTACGAAGCTTGGGAAAGGTACAAATATTTGCTCCAGAAATATCCTCACCTTGAGATTCCAAAATGGCTTCAAGACCAAACATTCAATAATGGACTTTCTGGACTCATGAGAACCACAATTGATGCTGCTGTTGGAGGAGTTTTGATGGAAAAATGAGAAGATCAAGCCTGAGATCTAATCGAAGAAATGGCCAACAACAATTCCTTGTGGCCAACAGAAATGAGCATGATTCAAAGAATTGCAGGAATTTATGAAGTTGGAGCAAATACAGCAGTCAATGTCAAGCTGGATTAGATATGCAAATTCATGGAGACTCTTAGCATGCAAGGTCATACTGGATCCATAAGTTCACCATATGGAGGAGCGCCAGAACCAAACTAACTTGAAGAGACGGTGAATTATGTCAACAATTTCAACAAACAGAGGAACAATTCATATTCCAACACCTACAACCCAGGGTGAAGGAATCATCCCAATTTCTCATGGAGCAACAATTCAGGGTAAAAGAACTATCCACCACCTGGATTCCAACAATAAAACAAAGGCCAGAAGTTTGAAAAAGAACCGGAAATGAAAGAATGGATTGCATAGATGTTCAAAAAGCAACAAGCAGCATATGATGCTATCTTTCAGAGCCAATCAGCTTCCATCAAAGCACTGGAGAATCAAATTAGACAACTGGCCAATGCTCAAAGTTACAGACCGCCAGGAAATCTTCCCAGTAACACAAAGCCAAATCCAAGGAACATGGAGAATGAGAAATGTCAAGCCATCACCTGGAAAAGTGGTACTGAAATCAACAAAGATGTTAGAATCAAAGCAACAATTGAAGAAGTTCCAGAAGAAGCAAAACAATAGATGGAGGAAAAAAAAAGCAAAGGAGAAAGAAAATGAGCAAATCATTCCACCTCCACATTTTCCTCAGCGTCTTCAGAAAAATAAACTGGACAAGCAGTTTGATCGTTTCTTGGAGGTTTTCAAAAAACTGCACATCAACATTCCATTCGCAGAAGCATTGGAAGAAATGCCCAGTTATGTCAAATTCATGAAAAACATTCTTTCACAAAAGCGGAGATTGGGAGATTACGAGACAGTTGCATTGATGGAAGAATGCAGTGCCATCATTTAGAGGAAACTTACCTCAAAGTTGAAAGATCCTGGCAGTTTCACTGTCCCATGCACCATTGGAGAACATTACATCGGTAAAGCTTTATGTGATTTAGGTGCAAGTGTTAATTTGATGCCTTTTTCGATTTATAGGAAACTGCAGATTGGAGAAGCAATGCCCACCTCAGTCTCTTTGCAACTTGCTGATAGAACGTTTGCATTTCCGAGAGGTGTAGTTGAAGATGTGCTGGTCAAAGTTGACAAACTCATTCTCCCAGCAGATTTCATTATCCTTTACATGGAAGAAAACAAAGATGTGACAATCATCCTTGGGAGACCATTCTTGGCTACAGGTCAAACTGTTATTGATGTACAAAAAGGAGAATTAATTATGAAAGTACATGACCAAGAAGTTACCTTTAATGTTTTCAATGCCATGAAATTCCCGAGTGATGAAAAGGAGGAAGAATGTTTCAGAATTGATGTTGTTGATAGTATCATCCAGGAAACTGATACAATTCCCTCGGACAAACTTGAAGCTTGCATCACCAACATGACTGACAGCGAGCTAGATTCTGAAATTTTGGAATGTATCAACTATCTTGAAAAGCCATTCCGATTCAAATTGACACCACAAGTGGAAAGTCTGGAACTACCGAAGAAAGACCGAATCAAACCTTCGATTGAAGAACCACCGCAGCTAGATCTAAAGCTACTTTTGAGCCATCTCAGGTATGTTTTCTTAGGAAACTCTTCTGAATTACCTGTTATTATTTCTTCTTTTCTAACATTGGAGTAGGAAGAAAAATTGTTGAGAGTGTTACGAGAGCACAAGAAAGCTATTGGCTGGACTATAGCAGACATATGATGCATTAGTCTATCATTTTGCATGCACAAGATTCTGATGAACAATGAGTACAAACCCACAGTAGAACATCAACGGAGACTCAATCCAATCATGAAGGAAGTCGTGAAGAAAGAAATCATCAAATGGTTGGATGCTGGCATCATCTACCCCAACTCAGATAGCAGTTGGGTGAGTCATATGCAGTGTGTACCAAAAAAATAAGGAATTACTGTAGTCACAAATGAAAAAAATGAGTTGATTCCAACAATGACTGGATGGAGAGTATGCATGGACTACGGAAGCTGAACAAAGCCACAAGGAATGACCATTTTCCCCATGCCATTCATTGATCAGATGTTAGACAGACTAGCGAGACATGAGTTTTATTATTTTCTGGACGGATATTCAGGTTACAAGCAGATTTCCATCACCCCAGAAGATCATGAGAAAACCACATTTACATGTCCATATGGTACTTTTACTTTTCGCAGGATGCCATTTGGACTATGTAATGCCCCTGCCACATTTCAACGTTGCATGATGGTCATTTTCTCAGATATACTGGAACAAAGTATGGAGGTTTTCATGGATGATTTCTCTGTGTTTGGAGACTCTTTCGACCACTGCTTGCAAAATCTGGAACATGTGTTACAAAGATGCGAAGATACCAACCTGGTACTCAACTGAGAGAAATGCCATTTCATGGTGCATGAAGGCATTATCCTTGGACACCGGATCTCACAAAAGGGAATCGAGATTGACAAAGCAAAGATTGAAATAATTGAAAAATTACCTCCGCCAACATCTGTCAATGGGATTCGGAGCTTTCTCGGACACACAGGTTTTTACAGAAGATTTATCAAAGACTTTTCCAAGATTGCTAAACCTCTGTGCAATCTTCTGGAGAAATATGTGCCTTTCAACTTCACCGAAGAATGCCACGAAGCTTTTGAGATCTTGAAACAGAAGCTGGTCACTGCCCCCTATCATAGTAGCACCAAACTGGACCCTTCCATTTAAGGTGATGTGTGATGCTAGTGATTTTGCTGTAGGAGCAGTTTTGGGACAACGCAAAGACAAAGTTTTCCATACCATTTATTACTCCAACAGAACTCTGAATGAAGCTCAACTCAACTACACAACCACTGAAAAGGAGTTGCTTGTAGTTGTGTTCGCTTTTGACAAATTTTGCTCCTATCGGTTGGGTCCCAAAGTGGTGGTCTACACAGATCATTCAGTAATCAAATATCTAATCGCGAAGAGAGATGCCAAACCCAGACTGATCATTTGGATACTTCTTCTGCAAGAATTTGATGTGGAGATTTGAGACAGGAAAGGGACAGAAAACCAAGTGGCAGATCATTTATCGAGGCTCGAGAATGGAGAAACAGCTGGCAAAGAATTGACAATCAAAGAAACTTTTCCAGATGAACAGCTATTTTCCATGAAACAATAGGAAATCTCTTGGTATGCTGACTATGTCAACTACATAGTGTCAGGAAAATGGCCGTTGGAATTGACAAATCAGCAACGGAAGAAGTTCTTCAAAGAAGTCAAACACTATGTTTGGGATGAGCCGTATCTGTTCAAACGCTGTGCTGATCAATTACTGAGGCATTGTTTTCCACATGAGGAGGTCAACGGTGTTTTGTAACATTATCATTCATCACCATATGGCGGACACTTTAGCGGGAATAAAACTGCAGCAAAAGTTCTACAATCAGATTTGTTTTGGCCCACTCTTTTTAAAAATGCTTATCTTTTAGCTCTTCAATGTGACAGATGCCAAAGAACGGGGAATATTTCAAGGAGAAATGAAGGACCTTTGCAAAATATTCTGGAAGTGGAGATATTCGATGTGTGGGGTATTGATTTTATGGGACTCTTTGTTCCATCATTCGGAAACATGTACATCATGTTTGTAGTAGACTACGTCTCCAAATGGGTTGAAGCAATTGCACTGCCATCCAATGATTCAAAAGTGGTGATCAAGTTCCTTAAAAAGAATATTTCCACTCACTTTAGAACACCTCGTGCAATTATCAGTGATGGCAGCTCCCATTTCTACAACAGATACTTCGATGCACTCCTATCCAAATATGGAGTTACTCATAAGGTTGCCACTGCCTACCATCCACAGTCAAATGGATAGGTTTATGTTTCAAACAAGGAAATCAAAATAATCTTGGAAAGAACTGTTGGATCAACAAGGAGGGAATGGTCAATGGTCTACAAAACTGGATGACGTAATATGGGCCTACCGGACAGCTTACAAGACACCCATTGGTATGTCCCCATATCGATTGGTGTTTGGGAAAGCATGACATCTGCTAGTTGAGCTTGAACATAAGACGTACTGGGCACTTGAGAAGTTGAATCTTGATCCACAAGCTGCAGGAAAGAAAAGACTTCACCAACTCAAAGTTCGCCCGAATTAAAATCTAATTTTAATTCCGCGTCGAAATCCAATTTCATATAATATATCAAATATATTATTTTACCGATTAATTCCAAATTAATCGTTCTCTCTCTTTAATTGATATTTTATCCCAGATAAAATATCTCCGTAATTAATCCCAGATTAATTTTCTCACTCATTAAATTAATCCCAGATTAATTAAAGTGCGAGTCATACGTCATCGGTGAATCTTTGAGAAGCGACCCATGAGATCCTCGGATATGTTGGCAGTAAATCGGGTCGTCGGACTATCCGAACACGTAAGTACCTAGTACTACGTTTACACCGATTCACAAGACAAGGTTGGCTTCTAGCAAAGCGTCATGCCTACCCAATTCTCCAGAAACATGCTTACAGGAATAAGCGATCTATATCAGGCGTAGTATACGTGGTATTACGTATTTCTTTCCAGTATCGAATGATCACGTGCTATGCCTGGGGCTGGAATTGTGTCTGCCCCGTACGAAGCACATGTCGAATGACTGGTAACTAGTCTCTATAATCGGATAAACATGACCTTGTAATTTTATCCGATGACTGCAGTACTTAAGAGTACTACTACCGTATCCTACGTGACCATATGACTGGAGTGATACTTCCGTCTTGACATCACACCTAACACACTACGATTCTCAATATACCCAGCATTGGCGTACATAGAACTTGTTAAAGCCCTGGACGACCGCAACCAAAGTATATTGATTGTCGCAAGAATTAGCGGTGCAAGTCTCAGATTAAGACCAAATACACCTACCCTGATTTCGGACTTCCATAGACACATAGTCATACTACCAATGGAATTCCGAGGGGTCTATCCAGAGCGAAGCTGTTTCCCGTACCATCGGTAAAACACAACCTCCTACTACACTTGCATGAGTATTCTATACCGAAATATATGAGAACTATGTCGTTATGCCCTCACAACGCGCACAAGTGTAATACTAGTCTTTTACGCATTATCGATGTCCGATCTCGATAATACTCTGACTAGGGATATTTAATGATTTATCCTTCGTGGACTGATATTGTCTCATATCATTCTCCGTCCAGGAACAAATCATAGGGACCTCCTATCATTTATACATCTAGATGATTTAATCACAAATGATAAGAGTTTAATCTCCTTTGTCACATAGCTAATTTGTACAACAACACCATGATCTGTACAAATAGTGATGTTATGGGTCATAATTGTCCAACAATCTCCCACTTGGCCTATAGCCAGTCACTCGAGTGTCTTACACACGAACTATATACGGTTGGCTCAAACTGCTGAGAAATGCTTTCGTCAGCGGATTTTCATGATTATCGTCGGATGCGATTTATTCGATCATCACATCGCCACGATGTATGATCCGAACAAATCAGATGATTATCGAAGTATGTATCTGGATCGTTGATGAGACCATTAATTCTTTAGCCTGTGCTCGAGCCTAGCTCAGCTGCTAACAGAATTATATCTAATCTAATCAGATTTTTTTATCGACCCATAAGGCTTCTATTGTCGCTTCAGCTGCAGCAATTAACCCGCATTTGTTGTTTATACGGTAATAGTATCTTGCATGGAAGATTTCCAGCTCACTGTACCGTTATTCAAACTTTGTAGTACCGTTTGCGACTTAAAGTCATCATCCTTTGTTCTCTAAGATACTAACGGATGTTCTTAACATCAATCTAGTGACTATCACTTGGATTGGGCTGTTTGTGAATCCATATGCTCAAAGCGTATGAGACACCAGGTCGCGTACATTTTTCAATGTACGATTCCACGGAGAGTTTTCGAAAGCCAAGCTTTCACCGATAGTTATTTTATGGGAATATCATTTCCAAGAAATGACGTATTATCATTATTTTATAGGACAACCACTGTCAGTGCGCTCCCACTAACCCTCTTATATACACAAGAATCATTTTCGTTTTGAATTAAACCATAAACTATTATGATTACATCAAAATGATAATTCCAAGAACCTATGCTTGCTTCAATCCAAACATGGATTGAATAACCCGCAAACCTTGTTTGCTAGTTATTGTACGACAAAACCGTCAGGATGTTGTAAACATCCTCCAAAAGGTTTCCTTTTCAGGAAGGTGATTTTCCCGTTAAGCTGACATATTTCATTCATGAAACATGCATCATTTAGCGAGCATTATCCAAATGGATTTACCGTGGCAACATGTAAAATGATTAAATTGTAATCAACACAATGTTGATAACGATACCTTTCCGCTACAAGCCTAGCTTAGTACGTTGGTATGTTGCCTTCCATGTATGTCTTTCTTGAAGACTTATAGTACCAATAGGCACAATGCCTTGCGATACATCAACCAGTATCCAAACTTGTTGATATACATGGAATCCATTTCGGACTATATGGCACTTTGCCATAACTAGGGAGTCGATACCTTGTATCACTTCCTCATACGTAGTCAGTTGGTATATCTCAATAAGATTGACATCTTTATGAGGTGAGATCAGAATCCCATACCCCAGGTTGTTTTCTGACTCTCTTCGACATACGCAGTTCTTGTGTATACGAAGATTCATGGTAATAGTTTCATCGTTGGTGAACTATTTGTGTTCCATTAGGATTCGGTGCCTTGAACAGTATTACTCCGATTTTCATCGAGTTTTACTATCCTCCCATTTACCACTGCATATCGGTATTCCTCTTAGGAAAACCGCATGGTGAACAACAATCTAATTTTTCTCTCGTGAGTTGTATAAGTACAATACTTATGGTATCCCTAGGATAACCTACAATTGGCACTTATCCAATTTGGGTTCTAGTTTGGTATCATCCAAACATATGCCTAGCATCCCAAATATTCGGGATTGAGAAACCCGGTTTCTTTCCCGTTCATATCTAATATAAAATCTGTCAAACAGATTTTAATGGAACCTTATTCTAAATAAGTTCTGCACTGTTTATGCTTATCCGTTGAAGGAAATGGTAGCTCAGAGCGACTCTTGATTAACCTTATCATGTCTAACAAAATTTGGTTACTCGGTTCGGACACACCGTCATGATGACGTGTTCCGGGAGGAGTCCTCATTGAAAGAATAATATACTCTTTCAAGTACATTAGAAACTTATTGCTTAAGTATTTTTCATTACGGTCTCACCGTAAAGGTTTAATACTTCAGCCGATCTGTTTGTCTATTTTGTGTCGAAACTTTAAAAGTTTCCAATTTGTGTTCTTCAAAAGAAACACATAACCATAACGCGATGCCACATCCGTAAAGGTCACGAAATATTCATATCCATCTCTAGCCTAGCTAGACATAGGCCAACTTTCTTCACTATGAACTAGGGCTTACAGATCGGTGGCATTTACACTTTTACCAAGTAAATAGTGTTTTAGACACTTTGCCCAATAAACTAGATTCGTAGACTTTATTTGAATAGAATCAAATCAGTCCTAGTACCCACTCTTCGAAAGTGTGGATATACGATTCTTGTTTAGTTGTGTCCCAGACAACAGTGCCACTTGTTAGTTTCTTCTGATCAAATCAGTTTGAGCTATTTGTTTGTCATGTCATATATTTGAGATTTATTTATATTCAAAATATAAATTCTTTTATTCACATCTAATGTGTTTATCTCAATATCATCTTTATATAATGAAACACTTTAGTGTTCTAGAATATAAAGGTTCACCCGCAGCGGGTTAAACACTTATATAGAGATAATGTTCCTAGTCAAACTAGTTACATAATAACAGTTTCCTAACTTAAGTACACACCCGAGGGTAGTTCCTAAACTTAGGTATCTACGGTTAAAACAGCGACAGTCGTCCCGTTTCCAATTCGCAGATTAATCTCTATGAAGTCAGTATCCTGTTCATAACAGATTTTGAACATCAATATATATATATATATATATATATATCACACTAAGTATCTACAATCCAATTTTAAATACTAGTAATGAATATATTTATGACAATCACATTTGAAGTCAGAGCCTTGCTCGTCTTCAATTCCTTCATGTCTGCTTTGTCTAAACGGTAGTCACGCTTCTGCGATTCCATTTGCCACATTTAAGCAGACATTTTGGGATATGTAATTTATCTTCCCAGAAGATTATAATGATTTTCCCTTTGCCCATTTTTCACATTCCAGTAGCATTTGGACAAGCCTCGGGTTTCTAGAATATCGAAGTAAAGTGTGCCTTGCGCTACTTGCCTAATTGCAAACTTTGACTTTTTCTCCTTGAGAATAGTCATTAACTCTCCAAGAGTTATCAATTGCAATTTTAGTACTTCTAAAATCTAAACATAGATTTATGAATATCCTTCAATTTCGTCATCATACTTTTAAGGATCTAATCCTTAGTTCTGATTCAGAAATTAAGGAGTCTACTGCGACAAGCTTAATGGATTAAGCACTTAAGTTATCATTACATAAATCTTCCAAAGATTATGTTCTACTATTTGCTTAACTCCGGGCTTAGGCATAATATTTTATCAAATAAAGTAACTTATTATTTTTCCAAGACCATCCTGAAATTTTATTCCCAATTTGAAAATTAAACCATTTAAACACATTTTCCCTATGATTATGTTTTAAATGTCAATCTTTCAATTATATCTTGATTTTAATAGTCCAACTATTTAATCAACGATTTATGGTACTATTTATTATAATGATTATTATAGTCCAGTTATATAATCAAATATAATTTAAATTAATTAACTTCAATTACATTGATTACTATAATCCAATTATAAAATCAACTGTAAATTGAAATTAATTAATTCAAATATATTGATTAATATAATCCAATTATATAATCAACTATAATACAATCCAACTGCTTTAATTAAAACAACAATTAAATATTAGTCCAACTAATATATTAATTTATATGACGAATGATATTTGAATGAGCGCATATGGCAAGTAATTAAACGAGTATTGCAAATTCAATTCTTGCCTCCCACTATTTTTCGGCGAGCCTCTAACCCTCTGTCGAGTACTTGGGAAACCACGTTTCCTAGTGGGCTAGGATCCCGTTAAATATCACACAATCTTGACTTTGGCCAACAAATTGTATGATAATTAACTAGGTAGATCTCTAAGATCGATTAGATCCAATCCAATTCCTAGATCCGGTAGGGGGACATCCAAGTCCGAAACATATATCTTATATATGTCAATACATCTAATGTATTACCTAACCTTTTTCCTCTGAATCAACTAAGCCTTGGCTTTGGCACAACAAACTTAGTGATCCCAGTCAAGCGCGACCCATTGACCAGGGAAAGCTTCGTAATCAATGTCGATGGACAAGAAGTGGTCTTGACTTTGGCCAACAAACCACAACTTGGACAAGACACCAATATGTAACAAAGCCTTCGTGATTCAAACACATCCTCGGCGGACAAAGGCCTTGACTTTGGCCAACAAGCCAATGCCAGTCTCGGATCTTGAGTGAGAATCACTCAATGGAAGGAAAGACGTTTAATATTATACGAGGGTTTTTCGAGTGCAAATTGGCAACCAATTTATTATCTTTGTTAAGGTCTCATCATCATACACCCTTAAACATGCATTCTAAACACATAATAAAGCGCGTATAATAAAATAATAATGATATGCGGATGGATACTTTACACAATGATCCTAGATTAAATCTCTCTCTTTCTCTCTCCGGCTAGCACATGTATTACTTCTACCCGTTACACTACACTTCTAAAGAAACCTCATTTACATTAAGGGGAATAGGTGAGAAGAGAATACAAAGAATAAAGAGGTGATAAGGCTGGACACGCAGGTCTAATTAATAAATCAAATTTATTACAACAATTTATAAAATTGTCCCACCCATCTAATATCCATCTGATATACATTATTCATGCATCGCAACCATGTATTCACACAAGCATGTTATCAATCAATCTAATCAAATTAATTAATCTGATAATTAGTGATCATCCAATGTTCAAACAACGATTTGATTTTGTTCGAGTAAAACTCGTTTTGCGAATAAGTACTCAAAGTACGAATTCTCGAATTAAATTAACCTACATAATTAAATCCAATTTAACATGTATTTAATTCTAATTCGCTATTTAATTCCAAATTAAATAATACACTTTAATAATGAACTTTTATGACTTAAATTCCAAATTTAATCGCAACGGGTCTCAAAGTCCGATAAACGTCCAATGTCAATTTAATTAAAGTCCAATGGGCTTTTAATTAATTTCTTGAGGCGTGGACTTTTGGTCAACTCGGGTCAAACCGATAACCAAAATCCAATCCGGGAGTTACCCCATAAGCCTAGAAATCAATCTTGGCCCATTAGGCCCAATTAAACTTTAAAGGTTCACTAAGTCGCATTTGGGCTTTATGGAAGTGGTTTTGGGCCCAATTGGATCCAATCCATTTGGCCTAAACCCAACTTTGTACAACAAAGCCCAATAAACCCAATAACAACTTAACAAGCCCAAATCCAATTTTAAGCCCAACTAATTTAATTCAAAAAATTCCAAATTTCTCAATTAAATTACCTAAAGTGTATAGCATTATTAATTACCCAAATCAATATTTCCAAAACACCAAATTTGTACAATTAATCATGCTTATCATTAATAAAACATGTCCAACACATTTTGATCAAAATCAAACCCAATTATTCATGCTCAAAGTCTCGGCCAAGGAGGATTTTCATGTCCAATTTTATATCCAATCCAATTGAATCCAAATTAACATTAAATCAACATCCCAAATTATTTTCAAGTCATCCAATGAATCGAAAAACAAAAATTCTAAGACAATTTAGGGTTCATAATTTTCGGCCAACACAAGCAAAATTGGGGAAAATTGTTCCAAATACTTTTTCATCAAATTGATCCAATCAATCATCAATTCAACAATATTTAAGCATACTAATTCATCTAATTTCATTAAATCATGCCCAAATTCGTTTTGCCCAATTTTAACCCTAAAATGAATTCCATGCTTTCAAAGGCTTAAGATACCATTGTTGGTTTCCTCTAAGCTTCCCAAGATCATTGCAAGAAAGAAAATAACATGTGAATACATTCAAAGGAGGTGCGGAATATTACTCACATTGATCGGCCATGATGGGGTGTTGAACAAAACGAATTGCCATCCTCCATGAAGCTCGGCAGTGGGCTGCTCGGTGTGGGCACTGCTCGGCAGTGGGGTGGTCGTCCTCCTCCAAGAATCGGCCATGGATTTCCTTTGAAGCTCCAAGCTTTGTGATCAACTTCCATGCTCACGAACTCACTGCCCTATCACCTTGGTATGCCTCCTATGTGTGCTAGCACCCAAGAAACTTGCCACAAATTCCTTTAGCTTCTCCTTCATCACTCGGTCAAACCAGAAAATAGAGAGGAGAAGAGGCGTGAGAGAGAAGATGGGTTTTGGCTTAAAAAGAGTGAAAACCGTGTACAGAGAGAGAGAGAATGAAAGAAAATGTAATAGGTTTATTTAATTTCCAAAATTAATTAACCATTTACCAAAGACTTTTTCCAAAAAGCAAAGCATTAAATGCTTTCAATTATCTCACATCAACTCACATCAATCAATCAATCAATTGTCACATCACTCAAAGTGACATGTGATTTGACGCTTGATGTGACTAATGATTTGACGCTTGATTTGACTTGTGTGCCGCACTCGAATTCGAAATGCAAATGCGCTCGCAAACAATCCCGGGCTCGGGTTCGCTAATTCCAAATTAACGAATTTTTCGTTGCGACGCAATTAAATAATTACGCCTAGCGAAATCACTATTCACGTCGCTAACGAATTAATTATAAATTAACTCGTTCGCCCGAATTAAAATCTAATTTTAATTCCGCGTCGAAATCCAATTTCATATAATATATCAAATATATTATTTTACCGATTAATTCCAAATTAATCGTTCTCCCTCTTTAATTGATATTTTATCCCAGATAAAATATCTCCGTAATTAATCCCAGATTAATTTTCTCTCTCATTAAATTAATCCCAGATTAATTAAAGTGCGAGTCATACGTCATCGGTGAATCTTTGAGAAGCGACCCATGAGATCCTCGGATATGTTGGCAGTAAATCGGGTCGTCGGACTATCCGAACACGTAAGTACCTAGTACTACGTTTACACCGATTCACAAGACAAGGTTGGCTTCTAGCAAAGCGCCATGCCTACCTAATTCTCCAGAAACATGCTTACAGGAATAAGCGATCTATATCAGGCGTAGTATTCGTGGTATTGCGTATTTCTGTCCAGTATCGAATGATCACGTGCTAGGCCTGGGGCTGAAATTGTGTCTGCCCCGTACGAAGCACATGTCGGATGTCTAGTAACTAGTCTCTATAATCGGATAAACATGACCATGTCATTTTATCCCAATGACTGCAGTACTTAAGAGTACTAGTACCGTATCTTACGTGACCATCATCTCCATATGACTGGAGTGACACTTCCGTCTTGACATCACACCCAACACACTACGATTCTCAATATACCCATCATTGGCGTATATATAACCTGTTAAAGCCCTGGACGACCGCAACCAAAGTATATTGATTGTCGCAAGCATTAGCAGTGCAAGTCTCAAGTTAAGACCAAATACACCTACCCTGATTTCGGACTTCCATAGACACATAGTCATACTACCAATGGAATTACGAGGGGGTCTATCCAGAGCGAAGCTGTTTCCCGTACCATCGGTAAAACACAATCTCCTATTACACTTGCATGAGTATCCTATACCCAAATATATGAGAACTATGTCGTTGTGTCCTCACAGCGTGCACAAGTGTAATACTAGTCTTTTATGTATTTATCGATGTCCAATCTCGATAATACACTGACTAGGGATATTTAATGATTTATCCTTCGTGGACTTATATTGTCTCATATCATTCTCCGTCCAGGAACAAATCATAGGGACCTCCTATCATTTATACATCTAGGTGATCTAATCAAAAATGATAAGAGTGCAATCTCCTTTGTCACATAGTTAATTTGTACAAAAACACCATGATCTGTACAAATAGTGACGCTATGGGTCATAATTGTCCAACACTATATGATCGGTTTATGTGAAAACCTTATTTACCGCCTATATGGTCGGTTTTTCATTTCAGACGTTGTTTCCGCCTATATGGTCGGTTTAGGTATTAACTTTGTTACCGCCTATATGGTCGGTTGGATTTAATTGAGACAAATGAAATTACTGCCTTTATAGTCTGGTTAATTAATCGGTAAATATTGTGAATAAAGGAGATTTCTAATTTTGAAATATTAAAAGTGGATCCTCTAACCCCATCAATTTCTTTTATTGTACTTTTACATTTTTAATTTCCAGTATTTTCTTTATGTCTTTTCTTTTTTTAAGCTTTTATTAGCCTTAGATATGTGTCGTAACTAAGTCAGTTATCTGGGGTTGTGATGAATTCCAATATCATCGGGTTATAAAGGGTTATTTTATAGTTTGGGTAATATAAAGGTTTACTTATTAAGTCTTAAGCTTAATACGTCTGGTTAACTGGCCACTAATAAGATTGATCTGGTAAACTTAAAATAAATTTGATAAATAAATTTTAGGTTTCAGCCTTAGACTTAATAGCCCACGATCTTCCTTGAGGATAGATAACCCTTTAATAGATTTCCTTATATGATAGACATATACCTGTCGGACGGGGGTAGCCACAATTGGAAATTAATCTTAATGAATCCAGGTAATTTGATTGACATAGACATATGGTTTAATTGGGTTACACTGGGTATGTACAGCTGGCCATCGACAGAGGCTTTTGTATAGTTTCGTGTTCCAGGTTAGTAAACCAATATATTACACAAACATGAAATAACCACTTCATTTTTAAAAAAAAAATGTATTGGAAAGATTCACAACCCTAGATAGTTTCTTGATATTGAATTTACCTAAACATACTTTCATACAATTTTATCTACTTGTTTTAAGTTTAAAGTCACCATCCAATCAAACAACCAATCCATTAAATACTTGTAATAATTTGGCTTCATAAATTAATAGCTTAGGTATTAAGTCCTCGTGTGATCGATATTTTTTAGACTACTTGAACGATACGTACGCTTGCGTTATACGCGTGTGATTACGCACCGGTCACCACCCATTAGTCGGTAGGAGACAGACGAGAGTTTTTGCTTTAACCCCTCAAGATGCTCAAGCTTCAAACGTTGTAGTGACATATATTTTGATAGTTGAATATTTTCGAGCTAGAACTTTATTTGATCCTAGAGGTACCTATTTTTTTGCATCATCTCACTTTGCATTGAGTCTCCACTTGCAATGTCTACGTTAGTGGGAAGTGATGTTATAGTGCCAAATGTGTTAAAGTCTTACGAAGTAGTATTGGGACAACATGTGTACCTTATTGATTTGATTGTGTTGGGAATTACTGATTTTGATGTAATATTGGGAATGGATTGGCTATCTCGATATCATGCCACTTTAGATTGTAGGGATAAAGTGGTGACCTTACGGGTTCTAGGGGAATTAGAAGTAAAATTTCAAGGGACATAAGTGAGGTTCCTAATAATTTGATATCATCAATCTATGCTTGCTTCGAAAAGGATGTGAAGGTTACTTGGCATATGATATTAATACATAAGGCAGTTAAGTGGGACTTAATGAGGTCTTAGTGGTTAGAAAGTATCCCGATGTGTTTCTAGAAGAGTTACCAGGACTACCACCACAGACGGAGATTGAGTTTTGCATTGATGTTGTTCTGGAGACTCAACATATTTCTATCCCTCCCTACCGAATGGCACATGCTGAGTTGAAGGAGCTAAAGGTTCAGCTCCATGACCTTTTAGATAAAGGTTTCATTCAGCCGAGTACAATTTAGTGGGGTGCACCCGTGTTATTTGTGAAAAAGAATGATGGTACTCTCTGGTTGTGTATTGATTTAAGACAGTTGAAAAAAATTACTATCAATAACAAATTTCCCACTACCCTATATAGATGATTTATTTGACCAACTACAATGAGTGCAATGTTTTTCGAAGATTGGCCTGTGGTTCGATTATCATCAGCTTCAGATTAGAAGGGGGAAACAATGTTTCATACTCGATAAGGGCACTATGAGTTTCTGGTTATGTCTTCTGGTCTAATAAATACTCCGGTAGCGTTCATGGATTTAATTAATCGAGTATTTAGACCGTTTTTGTATCAGTTTATGATCGTTTTCATTGACGATATATTAATTTATTCTAAGAGCACAGGAGATTATGAGTGTCACTTGCATATGACCTTGCAGACTTTGAGGGAACATAGGTTATATTCAAAGTTTTCCAAAGTGCGAATTTTGGCTAACTGAAGTGGGGTTTTTGGGACACGTAGTATCTAAAGATGGTATTAGTGTGGATGTGAAAAAGGTGGAAGCGGTGCAAAAAATTGGTCATGTCCTACAAGTGTTATGGAGATTATACGTTTTTTAGAGCTGGCTAATTATTACAGAAGGTTCGTGGAAAATTTTTCTAGCATATAAGTGCCTTTAACCCTTCTGACTCAGAAATGGGTTAAATTTGTGTGGACTGATGGATTCGAGAAGAGCTTTCAAGAACTGAAGAGGTGTTTGACCTTGAACCCGGTACTAGCTCTACCATCGGGTTCTGGTGGTGTGTGGTGTTTTGTGATGCCTCCAGAATAGGTTTAGGCTGCGTGTTAATGAAACATGGCAGAGTTATTGCTTATGTATATAGGCAGCTGAAATACGTATATATAAGGTAGGCTAATATGAAGAACATGTCTGGACTTAGAGAGTTCCACAATATGAAGTAATTGAGCACTTGGGTAACTGATAATGTTTGATAATAAATAATAATTGATATTATAATTATCAATTAAAATAATTAAGTGTTATTGGATAACGTTAATTATTTACTTTGATCCAAATGGATTAATTGGATTATTCCAAAATCACAAAAGGGATTTGTTGTAATTTCATAAATATCTCTACTATTGGAGGATATTTTGATAATTACATATATGTAATATTAGGTATATTTGGCTTGATTTAATTGAATTAAATCAAAGAAGTAGACAATGAACTAATTAATTTGATAAACTTTATCTTGATTTAATTGGATTAAATCAAAATGGTAGACGAAGATGATTAGTCACACTTAAAATATGTTAGTGTAACTTTATATTAAACTTTAAAAGTTTAATTATAAATGATTGTATTTGTAATTAAAAAATGTATATTAATTAAAAATATGTGTTTCAATTCCTAGATCGGGTATTTTTTGATCCCCAAAAGGTGTGGCTTGTGTTAGTGCCATAGCACTCAAGATGGATTTTGATGATGTAGAGAGGATTCGACGCGCATTAGCGGACATTACAAAAAGATGTCAAAGAAAATGGTGATGAAGAGCAAAATGAATGTGAAGACTCAAACGCCTATTGTAGAATATCTTGTGTGGTCTTAGATTGAGGCTCTCTTATAAATGAGTTGATAATTTAAGTTTCTAAGCTCACATGACATATGCACATTCATTTAGACGTATTAGGGTCGTCATGTGTAAAATATTTTCAACTTTCGAATCTTGTATTTTCTGCATTGAGACCGACATTCCGGTCCCCCACACCGGTATATCGATGACCTGCTCTACCTTGGGCATATTTGCATACTCTCTAGAACCGGACTATTCCATACCGGTCTCCCATACCGATTAGTATGAAGTTTACATAATTACTGGAATCGGTCTATAGCATACCGGCATTCATACCGATTAACCTTTTTATCTTGCATTCTATAAAGAACCAGCATGATCCATAATGATCTTTATACCGATCAGTAATCCGGTTTATTATTGTGTTTACTGGTGCCAAACAGTAATATTTATAATCGTTATTATGGCAGATCGGCATATCGGCCTCTACAAACCGACATACCGACCTCAACGCAAACAATAATGACTACTTTTATTTTCTCTATAAATTGAGTCCCTATTTCATTTTTCCAATCTCTCCAACACCTTCATATTTTCTATAAGGCAAAAACAAAGAGAGAAATAAACCTTCTTGTTTTAATTACTCTATTTATTATCAAAGCTCACTATATACACCTTCATATCATTTAGAGAGCTTAGATTTCTTGGGTTAGCAACTCACATCATTAAATCTTCTTATCTTTTGTGAGTGCCCAAATTGTACTTTAAACTTCTTTATCTTAAACACTTGTGGTAGTGAAATTTCCTATTGGATGGGTATATTTAAAATGGTGTATTTGGTTGTAAAAGGTTTGTGAGTGAGCGTATAGAGAAAACTCTTTGTAAAGGTTTAAATAGTAAACTTAGAGATACAACTCTTGTGTAAATGTTTGGAGTGAACCTATTGGACAAAACCCTTGATTGTGAGTGAGCTACGAAAAACTCACTATTTAAGTTGTTGATTCAACTTAGTGGAAAGCTTCAAGTACAGCTTGGAGGAGTGGACATAGGCATTATTGGCCGAACCACTATGAACCACTAGTGTCAATTTCTCTAACTTTATCTTTTTCCATATTATATAGCATAGTTTGTCATTGAGAAATTGATAAATAAGCTTAATTAGTGAAGCTACTAACCTAGTAGCGTAAAATCGTCAAGAATTATATTTCCGCAATATTAGGCCATTACCCAATTCACTCCCCTCTTGGGTAGAGAGTTGTGTTTGTTGTGCACTTGTAGGTAATTTCAATTGGTATCAAAGCGAGATTTTCTCAACAAAGATCTAACCGTCCGAGAATCAATCATGGCCTTTACAAGCTACACAACATACTTCACCGAAGGAGCATTCAGTGATATACCTCCATTTTATGACGGAATGGACTTTAAATTTTGGAAAAGAACGATGCTCATATTTTTGCTCGCCGACGATATTAGTGGATATAAAGTAATCACGGAGAGCGAAAAATTACGGTAAATTCTAATGCACTTAAAGTTTATGTGGAGCATTAGATAAAAACATAATTGATAGAATTCCTAAATTTACAAATGCATATGAATTATGGAAACCATTGGATGAGGGAAATAGTCAATTAGATGAATGCAATATTGATTCTATCTCATCAAATGATGAAACTTATAATTTAACATTCATGACTATAGAAAATCCTAGAGGGGAATCAGAAAATGAAAGCATTGATGTTTGTAAAAATGATATTTTTGATTGTGATGAAATATTTGACATGTTGAATGATTTGCATGATAAATATTATACTCTTATAAAGAAATATAATGTGATTAAGAAAGAGTATACATTACTTCAACATGAACATGCATCATGTATGGATAAAATTCGTGCTTGGAAAATGATGATATTTACTTAAAGGCCAAACATGAACATGATTTGTTGATTGGAAAAAATGAGCATGCATCTCATATTTGACAAAATCATGATTTAAATTTTGAGGCTATGTATTTAAATGATAAATATTAACATTGTGTAGTGAACATGCGAAATGAAACATCTACTGCTAAATCATCGTGTGCTTGTGAATCTTTGAAAATTATAAATGATGATTTGAATAAAAAATTAGATGACTTGCAATGCATTATGACCAAGTTTATTTATGAAAATAATTTTAAAATGCTACTTTGTTCACAAATAAATGTGCTTGGAAAATATGGATTAGGATCAAGCCTCACATGAAGAAAAAAATATTTGTACAACTATTTTGTGAAGACATCCAAATCATATGCACATTCATCACATGTACATGTATCTAAAATAATTGAATCAAATATTGTATGTTATGCATGTAATATGAAAGGTCACAAAAGTTATGATTTTTGGACCAAAAAGAGGAATGTGACCGTTATTTGGGTTCCAAAAAGAACTAAGACTAACCCCTATGGATTTAAGAAAATTTGGGTATGAAAATGTACTTGAATGGTTTTATAAGGGAAGCCTTAGGAAAGGTTAATAAATAAGAAATACAAATTGATCCCAAAAACATAACAAAAATGAGGAAATAAAAAATTATTGAATTTGATAATTGGTGGATTTGTCACTTGGTGACAACGGGAAAAAGTAAAATTTATGTTTACGAAAACATTGGTATTATTTCCTCCACCCTATATATGTATGCTTATTTCAATTGATATGAATTGGACTTGATTGTGAAATATACTAGTGATTAGGAAAATTGAATTTCATTTGGTATCATCTCATGTTTGATCATATCATAAATCTCATTTAGTATCAAATGGTATCATATAGGATTTATTGCATTTATGACAGGTATGATCATTTTGAATTGTTAGCATTGGATATGTCGTACCATTGATCTCTATTGGTTGAAAATGAAATGCATGAATATTGGTATAATTTTGATGATTTTGATGATCTATGCATGAATTTCATATTTTATGGCAAAAGGGAGAATTGTATGAAGAATTCTAAATGTGCATGTTGATGAACTTTCATATGTTTTGTGCACATATTGGTTGGTATCTCATATAACTTAATTTTTATTTCTCCATCATTTTTTATAATGCAGAAGAGGGAGAAATCATAGGAATGACATTAAAACTTGTGTTTCCCCCACCCATGTATAAAAAGGGAGTAAATTTGTACTAATTTGTTTGTCTAAGTTCTATAGAGCTATATTGAAGACAATCACATATTGAGGGAGAGCTAAAATCGTCAATAAATTTAGAACTCTCTAAGCTCACGAGTTTTAAGGATTGCCATCATAAAAAATGGGGAGATTGTTAGTGCCATAGCAGTCAAGATGGATTTTGATGATGCAACGCAAAAGACTTCGACTCGCATTAACGCACATTATAAAAAGATGTCGAAGCAATTGATGATGAATAGCAAAATAAATGTGAAGGCTCAAGCCTTATTGTAGAATATCTTATGTGGTTTCAGCTTAGGCTCTCTTTGTAAGTGAGTAGATAATTTAAGTCTTTAAGCTCATAGGACGTATGCACATTCATTTAGATGCATTATGATCATGTGTAAAATATTTTCAACTTTTGAATCTTGCAATTTCTGAACTCAGATCGACATACCGGTCCCCCACACAAGATACCGATGACCTTACTATTCATTGGGAAGATTTGCATGCTCATTGGAATCGGGCTACTCCATATCGATCCCCCATACCAGTCAATGTGGATTTGCATAATTGGTGGAATCAGTCTAGATCATACCGGTGTTCATATCTGTCAACCTTCTTATCTTGTATGCTCTCTTGAACCAGCATGATCTATATCGATCTCCATACCGGTCAATATTTTGATTTATTGTCACGCTTACCAGTATCAAACGATAATATTTTATAGTCGTTATTACGACAGATCGGCATATCGGCCTTAACGCAAACAACAAAGACTGCTTTCATTTTCTTTATAAATTGAGTCCATATTTGCAATCTCTGCAACACCTTCATAGATTTTCTATAAGGCAAAAACAAAGAGAGAAACAAACCTTCTTATTTCATTTACTTTATTCATTATCAAAACTCACTACATACATCTTCATATCATTTATAGAGCTTATATTTATTGGATTAGCAACTCACATCATTAAATCTTCTTATCTTTTGTGAGTGCCCAAGTTTTACTTTAAATTTTTTTATCTTAAATACTTGCGGTAATGAAATCCCTTGTTGAGTGAGTACACTCAAAATAGTGCATTTGGTTGTAAAATGTTTGTGAGTGAGCCTATAGAGAAAACTCATTGTAAAGGTTTAAAGAGTGAACCTAGAGATAAAACTCTTGTGTAAATATTTAGAGTGAACCTAGAGGACAAAATATTTGATTGTAAGTGAGCTACGGAAAACTCATTGTGGTAGTTATGGATTCAACTTAGTAGAAAATTTCAAGCACGACTTGAAAGAGTATACGTAGACATTGTTAACTGAACCACTATAAACCACATGTGTCAATTTCTGTAACTCTATCTCTTTCCATATCATATAGCATAACTTGTCGTTGAGAAATTGATAAATAAGCTTTTTTGGTAAAACTAGTAACTTAATAGTGTAAAATCAACAAGAATTATATTTTCGTAATATTAAGTTATTACCCAAAAAATTCACCCCCATTGAAAAGAGCTCTGTTTGTTGTGCGCTTGTAGGTAATTTCAGCTTTGGTGGTAATAGGCTTAGGATTTGGTTGCTTCGATTCTATGTTCGAGTTCAGGGGGTGCATTCGTGTAAGAGTCTGGATAGCTGGAGATTTTACCTGCTCTGTTTAAGCCCTGATTGAGTGATTTGACGACGAATTTTTAACGTTTCCAAAAAAAAAAAAAAACATGTATTTTTTGCCAGATTGACTTGGATAAAATATATATTTTTTAATTTTTGAGTTTAGTTTTTTCAAATATAAATGCGTTATGGAGTTGCCTATCCGTTAATATTTTGAAAACCATTAAAAATAACATTCAAATAAAAACAAAAAACAAAAAAGAAAAAGAACAAAATACTAAAGCATCCAAAGAAGGTGAGCCACGTGACATATTTATAGCCTATTAGCGTTGTCGACCATCTATTGGTTGCTCACGCACGGCATTGTACGATGAAGTTGACAAAATACATTGATTAATTTATACTTTTTAAAAAATATTTTTAATATACATTTTTTCCACCTCTGACTCTGTAGGCTTAAAAACATTTTTTTTTACTAAATTTAACATAAAAGTCTTTCTTTTATCTTCTCCCTCCCTTTCTTTTTGTTACCAAAATAAGTTTATGATGAATCTTTTGTTTTTTTTTGGGTGTTTTCCACTCATTATGCATTTCTATTTTTGGTGGGTAAAGAACTTGAAAGGGAAAGCTAACAACGTAGAGCTGGAAAAAAAAAGGATCAAATAAAGCAAAAAAAAAAAAAAAAACATAATGCCTTGTGGTCTTAGTATAAAGAGAGTGATACATCAACCAACAATCAAAAGATTCTCTGCGTTTCACCTCTTAGGGTTTCCATTTCTAGATAATTTTATTCTTTTGGCTCCTTGGGTTGTAATTATTTCCTAGGAAAAGAAATTTCTACTCAATTTTTTTCCTGGGGTTATTGCCAAATTTTTTTGGTGAGATGTTAAACTATTTCGTGGTGATTATGTGCGTATCCTTTTGTGTGTGTGTGTTTAGGGTTTTATCGAAGCTAATAATTTGATGATGAAGTATTATTTCTAATTTACTATTATTATTATAGGTCATGGTGAGGGGGAAAATTGAGATGAAGAAGATAGAGAATGCTACAAGCCGGCAAGTGACATTTTCTAAGAGAAGAAATGGGCTGTTGAAGAAGGCTTTCGAGCTTTCGGTTTTATGTGATGCTGAAGTTGCAGCCATAATTTTCTCACAGAAAGGGAGAATCTATGAGTTTTCAAGTTCTGAGTAAGTTTCAAAATTTTTTTTTTTTTTTAAATTCAAATTAGTGCAATTCTTGCATCGTATGTTCATTGTGTTTGGTATATGAATGCGTATGGTAGCAACTATAAGTACGTGTAGAGGTTGCACTTGTACTTATTGAGTAATTGTTTTGTATCATTTCATGCCTCTCTTTTGATCTAAATCCTATCTATTTGACTGATTCGATATTATTACATTTGTACTATGAATATCTATAATAGATTTTTTCCCTCTTTTGATTGCAATCTCTTTACTGAGTTTTTGGTTTAGTCAAGATGAAAAAATTTACTCTGTGATGTTTAAATTTTGAAGATTATCATGATCTCTGCATCACGTAATTATTTCTCAGGCTATATGTCATCTAGGGTTTGTAAAATCTTCAAAAAAAAAAAAAAAAAGGACATGAGAACTTGTTGCTGGGGACTTAGCCGGGAACCAGCAACAATTTAGAAATTAGAAGTAATTGTTATTGCATTTGAAGCATTGATTGGTATTAGATGGATTCATGATTAACAAATGCTATTTTCTGTGACTTATGTGCATGATCTACTTTTGAGTTGTGAATGAGATCATTTGTGTATCAAAAAAGTAATTTGTTTTTGCACATCTGTATCAAAAGAGTCCATAATTATATTGCATAGACTTTTAATTTATTAGTGTATTGAAGGAGACACCCTTATCGCATAGACTTTGAATTTTATCATATTTTAATCATATCATTTGAAATAAATATTATCATATTTAAATTTACTGAAATCCTTGAACTTCTGATTGCACTATCTCTTTAATTCAATATTGAATTATTGGGTTTTTTTTTTATTAGGAACCTTCAAGTATATTATTTGAAGTAAATATTATCATATTTTCTTGCATTAACCTTTTATATATTTGTTTGTAACATTGTCTCACGGTTTCTTTATCCACCACGTTAACGCCATCGATACAACATTCACACTGCTGCCACCATCAATTATCACATTGCAAACCTTACCATTAATATACCGCGTGTTTTAAAGATTTTCTGTAATTGAATATCCTCTCTACAATTTGATGTGGATAAAACCTTTGGAACAAAACAATTGACCTTATTCCCTTCATCACCACCTTCCTCGTACACATCCGGAACCTTCAATTCAAGCATAGTATTTGAAATGAATATTATCACATTTTCTTGCATTAACCTTTTATATATTGTTTTGCTTAATATTGCCTCCTCACCAATTGGCACATGTATTTTATGTGTGTAATCTATTTAAGCATAAATTATTCAAAATCTCTTCGATTTCTGTAGAAATCATAGTTTCTTTGTCTTATCAATGCATTTGAATCTGAGAAACAACTTTCATGTGGTAAAGGAAAATGGTGATTTCAATTAGCAACTATGGGATTGATTTGTGAAATATCGAAGTCAAAGTTTTCTAAAGTTTTAGGAATAATTATGCATCGTGTACTTCACCTTTAATAAGGAGGGTGGGAATGCCTCCAAGGGATGTGGATTGGTGGTAAAGTACCTAAGATTTGGTTGTCAAGTCCTAGCTTTTAGTTCAAGGAGTACATTTCTTATAAGAATCTGGGATATCCGGAGGTTTTACCTGCTCCGCTTAAGCGCAGATCGAGTAATTTAGGGGCAGAATTTCTAACATTAGAATTAGAGTCCTTATAGGCTACTTAATGTCATTCTTTGTAAATAATTATAAGTGTGGATAGATATCATCGTTATTGGTGCCCTTCTTTGTAAATAATTATGAGTGTGGATAGATATCATCACTATTGATGTAGATTTTTGATCCATCTCATAGACTCCTAATTGTGATATCAGTATATCATAACATAATACTTCCAAAAAAAAGTCTAAAATTGTTTTATGTTTAGGTGGTTGACTGTAAAGGTTGATAATAATTCATTTTAAGCTTAGCCTATCGATGATTAGTAAGAACTTTTTTCATTGAAAACAAAAGCGAAAGAACAAAAACTACAACCACTCTAAAATTTCCCACAACCTCGTATGTGAATGGGTTTCAGACACACGGATTTCTTCTTATTCAACTGTCTAAGCCTCTGGGTAACAATCTTGGTCTATTATATGAATTTGAATCAGTGGTAGAATGAGAATTCACAGCTGTCTCTCCCTATTATATGTTGTAATTAATTGAAGTTCTATTTCAATGCGGCTCAAATTAGGATTTAGATTTAAATCAATCAAATCAAATCTTCATGTTTTGATCCTCCTGGTAGATGGGATATTTGTACATTGAAAATCATAGACAAAAGGATATTATTATTATTATTATTATTATTATTATATTATTATTATTATTTAAGGGAGAGATTTCATTAAGAGGATAAAAAATTCAGCAGATCACCAATAGTGATGCTAAGAGAAGAAAACAAAATTAAAATAAAAAATAAATGCCTGAAGTAATGAAACGAGAATGCTAACACTACTAAGGCCGAGAAGCCCAGCAAGCTTCAACTATACACACAACCAAAAATACAATCTGAGGATATCCAAAGAGAACCACCAGATTCAGAGAAGTCATCATAACTTTAGGACATCCAAGTGGATGTCAGAGAAAGAATCTTCATACAAGTTTGTGACAATGAAGAAGATTTGTTAAAAGTTCTCTGATTTCTTTCCAGCCAAAGACACCAACAATTAGCCATGAAGAGACAATCCAGAAAGTCAGATAGTTTTCTATTGGTGCATAAGAAATGCTAGGATGCAATGAAGTCTATAGGATCCCTTAAAATAACCCAAGCCACCCCTACCAATTAAAGAACCGAGACCACACTGTCCAAGAGAAGGTACAAGAGAATAAAAATTGATTCAAGATTTCGATATCCAAATCACAATGACGATAAGTCAGCTGCGAAAGATCAATAATGCCACTACGTCAAAGGAAATCTTTTGTATGAAAAAGCTTCAAAAAATAAGCCAGCAAAAAATCTAAACTTTCTTGGGTGCGATGTTCTTCCAAATAAAACCAAAACTCAAAGGATGGAAATTATAAGATCTTGAAAACAAAATGGAATAGCATTGCCTAACCAAGAATTTACCATTAGAGTGAAGAGAGCATGAAATAGAGTCTGACACCTTGAGAAATAGAGATGGTGTTTCAAATAATCTGCAAGTCAGTCAATGTAACAGCTTTGGATGCTCTGAGCGCTTTGCACCAAGGAGAACCTGCGAGCAACTAACAAAGGAAATTGGCCTCTGAAGCATCCTGATCAACTGCCAACCAAAATAAATTGGGGAAGGACAACCTAAGCGGTGACTGTGCACACCAGTTATCAAACCAAAACTGCGTTCTCGCCTGAGCCAAGAGGCTATTAGTAGGAGACAGGATTAACCCATCTCTATAAGTCTCCAAAATTATAGAAAAATTGACATGATGTATCCTAAAACTGGACAATCTGAAACACAGTCCAGCACCAAAACGAAACCTGTAATAAACATCAACATGCAAAAGGGCCTCAGATCCACACAAAAGACACATCAAGCTTCATTTTAACACTTAATGGCTCCGTGCCCACAACATCATATACAAATCAAAACTTTTACTTTTATATATATACAAAATACCGTGCACAACATGATAATAACCTAATAATCATGGACCCTAAACCTTAATGACATTTCCCATGATACTTGAGAGGCCGGCCACAACTTGGGTGACCCGTCGTCTCGAGCATGACTCTCAAAACTGAAGTGGTTGACTGATCTAGTAGTCAACCTACAAAATTAGCAAACTAATTTGGTGTCAATTATAAAACTTAGTAAGTAACCACGCTCGTATTACAAACAAAACATACCAGTCAAACATATCATATATATCAGAAGCTTTTTAGAATTACCAATTTGTTACAAGTTCAGAGTTATCAACTTTTTATTATCCTCTATTCTTTACACATGTCAAATCCTCATACATACACACACACACACACACACACGCACACACCAATTTAATGGCCAAACACCCAAAGCATACGAAGCATAATTCGAATGTCAACAGAGTACGTTATTCAAAATCGAATCCATTTCAATCATCTGAAACAGGAAGTTACATTTTTATACTTTAACATGAATAAATATATTTGAAATATCATCATATCGGCAAGTTAAATAAACTTTCTTTAATTCCAATAACCTTACGATAGCTTAACATTCATATTATACGCATTCACACATATCAATTCAGGAATCATAGCTCACTTCTCTTACAGTCATTGCAAGCTCAAATTTCAGAATTCTTACCTGGAGACGTTTCTGATACCGGAACCCTACATACATATTCATTCTTTTACTCTAATATACATACATACACTTACGAACTTAACGAACATAATTTCTAACATTTTATACTCACATTGATTGTCAGATCATTCATTTAACAGGAACATACAGAATCCAGACTTATCACGATTTTCTATCATATACACACATACACACAATCATACATACAATTATTATGTAATCGATAGCGAAACATACATAACCTTTAATATATAAAAGAACACATAACCAAACCAAAATATATATATGCACTAGCTTACACATGCAATGCTTGTACGAGACTCATTATATATATTAGAATAGGTGTGAGATGAATACCTCCGAACAGATCCTCTAAATAGCACTGTTATGATACATTATCATCTCATCAATCAAAACCCTTCTCACATATTATAAATATAAATACTAAATCGTGATACATAATTCTAAAATCACGAAAAACTAATACAGACTGAGAATATATATATAGCTATCGAAATTGGGACGTCTTCTCCCAACATCATTATACATATCGAGATTCGGCCGTAGCCCCGCGTATGTTAGTATATATGTATAAAAGAAAATTATTAATTCATTTGTTTACACTTGTGATAATACGACAAAGCTGGCAACATGGGGCATTCCCATGACAATAACTAGCATCCGGAGCAAAACTGGCAACATGAGACCTCATTTCATGGAAAATAATCTGGCACGTATATGTACATGAGTATATCATAACATACAACCCTCGTGACAATACGAAAAAGATGGCAACATGGGGCATCCCCACGACAATAACTGACATTCGCAGCAAAACTGGCAATATAAGATCTTGTTTCACTGTAAATAATTTGGCACGTATATATACACGGAGTGCATACTAGCATAAAATACATTTCTAAAGCACATGCTCATATATATCAAAATTCACGAAAATATCTCATATATTACAAACTCATGATCTCAACATAATCAATAATCGATCCATTATTTATATCAAAGTATAAACTTTCTGAAAACGAAATCATTTAATATTTTACATTGAAAATCATTTATGGAAACATACATGAATGCATACTTTGAAAAACATCAATGTTGCAAGCTTATCTATGCACATATTAGGCTCATCATATACACGTGTCACATCCCTCATCCATTGGCAAATAACTCGTAAATTGTAAGCAACAAAACAAAGTCGATATATATATATATATATATATATATATATATATATATATACACACACACACTTACAAATATATTTTATCAAAAATACAATAACGGATACATCCAGTACTCATCCAATGGAATACTTACTCATGTCTTGAACACTCATGATCCTAGTAAAATTTGTCAAACAAAATGCGGATACAATCAGAACCGGTGTTATGCAAAATTCTAGACTCAACTATAAAAACTTTCAGATATTTCTGGAATACCCAAATCAAGTCTGTCTTCAATGATTTCTGTTTCATTACTCATAGTACATCCATTATAACATATACATAGTACTAGATTCCATTTCTGGCTAAAATTCAGAAAACTTTCCGGAGAGTTTGAAAACATTGCGGAGGAATTCGAAACTTTTTGAGTCCTTCTCGTTCCATCCGGAACATATCTAATATTTCTATTATATCATAATATAATATTTTTAAACAACTAGATAACTTAAATACTCAATTTTCATGTTTTCAAAAAATGTTTCACAAAAGTTTCTGATAAAGCTACAGAACGATCCTGGACCCTCTGAAACTTTCTGAAACCGTCTGAACATAATCATATCACCATATTCATCATATCATCATATTCAACTCATATCTATTATTACATCCATTAAATCAAAGACGGACGAAATTCAATTTTACTGGAAATTCGCTAATCCTACCGGATGGATCCAACATATTATGATTTCATGCAGATGCTACCAATACCACAATTTCGATACATTCTAACTTATTCAATTCAGTGAAAGTCATTACATTACTCTACGGCACTATTGGAAGCATTCAAATATAAAATGAGAAACTAAAATAACAATTTACTTCACATCCACTGAGATTAGTTATCGAATTTATCTGTATTATATTTCAGTATTTTTTTCCTTAGAAAGATGTTATATATATTGATGCAATTTATGTTTTGGATGCCTCAGAATGCATGATATAATAGAACGATACTATAAATACGCAAAAGAAGTGCAAAGTGACCAGCCTGGAATGGAGCAGTACAAGCAGGTTAGGCCTCTATATTTGACTATAAATACTGTAGTGATGTACGAAGGAAAAAAGGTAGTGAATATACATATAATAAGACATGAAAAGTGCTTGATGATAAAACTAGTATGCTATTCTTCTTTTTTGAGCATGTACTTGTCACATAAGTTATTCAATGTCTTCAAATACTCGTTAGTTAATTTGTTTGAAAATCCTTATTTTTTTACTTGCATTTAGTGCTTCAACATTTTTATTCTGATTCAACTTGGATTCTACCAATAACATAAATTTAATACATTCTAATTTATCCAATTCAATACAAGTCAAAACATTACTCTACGACACTACCAGAAGCGTTTGAATACAAAACGAGAAACTTAAAAATATCAAATTTTCACCGGGATGTCTTACCAAGATTCGGAGGACACCAATAGACACCTAACTAGCTTATGAACGCGCTGGAATCGATAGAATTTCAATCACAGCTATTGTTCATTCGAAGATACAGTTCACCATTTCTTTCTTCCTCATTTTATGTGCAACCAAGCACGGATTGAAAAAACCTCCATCGCCATCTTGTAGTACTCTCTGAGGGCTTCAATTTGGCGGGTGACTCGAGTCGTGAAACGAAGCGACGAGCTGAGAATAGGAAAAAACCAAGCTCTCGCGTCTCTCTCTCTCTCGCCTTCGATGTCGGCGTTCCAGGGCTACCACCGGCCACCACAAGACGAAGGGATGATCGACACACCTCTCTGGGCCATCGCATTGACCGGCTAGCCGCCGGTGCGACCAGGCCACCTTCAAGACGAAATGGAGACAGAGGGTCAAATGTAGGCTTCATTGGGTTTTTTTTCCATTTCGTGATTAACGAAAACTTGGGTATATATAATAAACTTTCTGAAATTTATAAGTTAACCCTCACGAAAATTTGAGGCACCTCTAATGGAAATTTCAAAAAGTTCTCTACACCGAAGTTGTTCATTTTAGAAAAATAAGTCCAATAGTTCAGGAATCATCCTAATCAGAGTTCGTTCGCTATTTCTACAGCTGAAATAACAAATATTCTCAATAAAAACAATATAAGCAAATCGCGTAAATGGTTCTTTCAAATTTTCGTTGTTTCCAATGCAACGAGTCTCTTGTTTAGATTATTCCGAACTATATTTCAACACTTAAATTCTTATTCTCCAATATTGTCTTATTTCGAAACCTTAATTGCAGTCCGGATACCTTCCGAAAATGTTATCGAAAATTTGAGATGTTACAAATGTACTTCGAAATCTAGCTCTTTGGAAGGTGCATTCAAAATTATTTTCGAACGCATTTCAAATGGTGAGTTGTCCAAATCTCTCAAAATTTCTAAAATGACTATAACTCTTAGCAGAAAACTTTTATCTATCTCAAAAAGGGCTCCAGAAGTCACAGCTTTGGGGCACTAAGAGAGGAGTTAGCAGGGATAGGGCATCCCTCACCATGGGCTTCTTGGCCTAAGAGTCTTGCCCCTTGGGATACCAATCATAGCTTTCTTACCCCTTGGGATACCAATCATAGCTTTAGGACCAAGTGATGGGGTATTTTTTTAATAGTTGACATTTGTAAGAAAAGCTTCCTTTGATGTAAATAAAATTGACTTCTATGAAGAAATATACATAGTCCCTTTGTCTAATGCATTCAAGATTCAAAATAAAAAATCATTCAAGTAATATAGTTTTTCCAGCTGATCATCATTCAACATACTGTAAAAAATGGTTCTGTGATCTTCATCGCTCTACTTGACAGCTTGTTTGAATCTTATAATAATGTAAACTTAATTCCACATGCAGCAATTGACGGAAGAAATAGCAAATACTGTCGAGAAGATTGAGCAAATTGAAGTTTCTCAACGGTTCTTGACTAAATTGACAGTCCTTACATTTACATCTACAACTTCTTTTACACAAATGTTTCTGAATTTTGTAATTTTTGATCCACAGGAAGCTTTTAGGGAAAGATCTTGATTTATGTACCACTGAAGAACTCCAAGAGCTTGAGGGCCAGCTGGAACGAAGCTTGCGCAGCATCCGAGATAGAAAGGCATGTAAAAAGCTGATTTTATTTTTTAGCTTTCGCTTGGCCTCCAATGGATGAGAACAAGGCACTTGCATGATTGCGAGGAGTCAAATCCAATACTTACTTTATAGAATAAGGTGACTTGATTAAGTGAGCTGGCACTTGAAAACGGCTTGAGCCTCAAAGATTGGTTTTATTACTCAAAATAATAATAAGAAAGAAGTGATTGAGAACTAACAATGTTGTAATTGCTTATATGTTTCAGGCTCAGCTTCTCAAGGAGCAGATAAATCAACTCAAAGAAAAGGTAAAAAAAGTATGAATATTACCAGTACAGGTTTTAGTGAATGTGCATGCATTACTTGTTTAGGTTGCAACTTCTAAGCACTTTTTGCCGGTTTTTGTATGTAGGAAAGACTTTTGCGGGAAGAAAATGTCAGTTTATGTACAAAGGTAAACATTTCAACCCTTTCTTGATAGGTATACTGTTGCGTTTATGGGCCCAAATACTAAATTTTTTAAAGATCTAACAGCAAACCAACACTGATCTCCATTGTTGTTATTGGTCAAAATCTAACCGAAAAAATGAATGAACTTAAAATATAAATCTCAGATAATTCTTAATTCTTAAGCTAGTTTTTAGGTTAAGTTAATCTCATAGATTTCAACAATGGTCTCGATAGGATTAAAAGCAAAATATATATATATGAAGTGCTTTCAATCATCTTTTCTTTCTTTCTTTCTTTCTTTCTTTTTTTTTTTTTTTTTTTGCCTTTTTGCTGAATTTTTTTGAGTTATGTGTACTGAGCCCTTATCTCTATAAGATGACTTTAAAATGTTAAAATTTGGACTAACAACTCTTGACAAATAACATTAGGTCATCTGATGTTAATGTTAAACTTGAAAGTAATGATTGTTGATACAATTTTGTAACACTTTGATATTAATGTGGAGCGAAGCCTTGGCAGCCATCAGCCCCACAGCAAGAGGCCGTAAACCATTGCAGCCGGAGCTGCCAGAGTTCGGACGTTGATACTGAATTGTTTATCGGACTGCCTGTAAGCCGCATCACATAGCCATCAGCGGCATCCTCTAGTCTTGGCAAATAAACGTTATTTGTAAGTTGTAACACGTCAACTAATTATTCCAAAACGTATAATAATTGCCCTTCTGAATTATATTTGGTGTGGTCTACCAATTAGCTAGAAATAATTCAGCATGAGCATCAATTGTTACATATAGTTGTATTTGATGTTGAAAATGTTATCAAAGTGATTCTGCAATAAGTAAATTTCTTTTATCATTTATATCATATAGTAAAGTGATGTCTTGCCGATATTCTTATGAATCAGTATGCTTGTAACTCCACTGAAAAGTTGAGCAGTAATTTCAAAATCATTTCTTCATTCTTTTAACAAATGTAATGTTGTGGATTCTTGGCATTTGGGCTTTTACTAACAGATAGATGGGGATTCAGTCTCTCAATTTATAGATCACTGGAGGATATTAGGATTTATTTATACATGATATTTATCACAAGAGTCTAACATATAAAAATAAGAATTATTCGGATGATTTGGAGAGCGTATTTGATTTAGAATCCATAGATGCAACGAAAAATTAACAGATCTATTGATACTTTACTCTTCTCTTATTGATGGTGAGAAATTTACTCTCCCTTATTAAACTTCTTTATACCTTAAGCATTTTCTAAAGTTTCTCTCTCCCTCTCCATTTCATTCTTTATGTGTGTAATAATCATTGATGGCAAAGTTTTCATACATGTTTCTTTATATATTATCACACCACTATTCACATTATAATAATTAAGACAAAGCACAATATGTGTTATATATGTCCCCAATGGGTGTGGCTTGGTGGTGTAGGGTCCAGGATCTTACCTTGAGGTTCTGAGTTCGAATCCAGGGGGTGCACTTTCTTGTAAGAGTCTGGAACAGCCGGTGGTTTTACCTGCGCCGCGGCCCAGAATGGGTGGTTTGGTGGTGGGGTTTCCAACGTTTCCAAAAAAAAAAAATAAAAAATAAAATAATATGTGTTATATATAACAACATCACCAATTATTAATAATTGAGAATTATTAATGAGAGGGGAAACTTATTTCTAATAAAGGTATCTTATTGAGAAAACTATTATAGGAGAGTGGGAGTGGGACCTTAACTCATTAATGTATGAAGTGTAATGAGCTCACTCATCAAAAGCTCCTAATAATTCTAAAGCCTGTTTTAATTTGCACATATCAAGTAATTTAGAGTCCAACCCACTTTAATAAATCTGAGAATTGAGCTTTGTAGTTTGTATTACAAACCCGAATATCTTTAACGTTTATTAAAATCTATCTTACAATCAATAAAAATCCACAATAATATTATAATAAAATATTCTAACAGAGGATTATGTCATAATCTCTCTCAAGGTTTTTAATATCACATGTGTGTGTATATATGATTAGTAAATGTATGATTAATATTTGTTTCTTTATTAATTAATTTACAATTCAAAACTAATTGAACTACGCACAAGAGACTCATTCTCGAATGTCTTTAAGAAACCTATAATGTCACAACCCCCTCCCTAGAGCGGACTCAACCCTAGAAATGGGTTCGCGGACCTCTTTAGTTCAAGCATTTTACATGTCATACAATTCGAACATATAGCAAAGCAAATAATACTTCTTAAAATATAATTTAGCAAATCTTCAAAGAAAGTCTCCAATATTATGATTTACAACACAAGTCTTAAAAATATGAAAGTAATGTCATGTCTGGACCAACCCAAAAGGCGACTAAGGCGCGTGGATCAACTTTTGGTACTGCTGTCGCTGTGCTGCGAATTACCTAGGATGTTTGGGAAAATGAGGGTGAGCTTATATATCCCAGTAAGTAAAACATTCATACTCTCAACATAATCTCACCAATAAAATATGGATATGTATGTATATATAGAATATTTGAAAATAACATATACTATAATAAACATCATCTCAAACAACCATTCTCACAACAATATAAACATTCATCAAATATGATTGCTAATCTGGATCTGGTGTAATAGTGGATTGAACCAATAGGAGAGTATTTCATCACAACTCCCAAGGTTTCTCACTATATCATCCCACATAAATGTAGAAGTGGGAACTGAAACACTCTGCACCACTAATTATACATGACATCATATAGCCTCTCATGAGCTCTCTCATCACATCTCATCTTATCTCCGACCACTATTATACAAAACCCGAAAACATAACATAACATAACAACACACATCATCCAATACAATCAAATCTCACATCCAATCCATCAATCTTATCTCAACATTCAAGAATTTATATTTCTCATGCTTTCAATAACTCAATAAATATCTCACTTTATACATATAAATATATGTACTCATATATATAACAATATTTATACAAAATATATATAAAAATATATATAAACTTTCACAATAAACATTAATCAACAAACAATTATATTAAGTGAATCATCGTGCGTCGTACTTACATCAATCAATACAAAAGTCCTCTATATGTTTATATCCTCGCTAAGATCTGAAAAATATAAAATTATGATCAGGTCCCTCATTTTCACCAAAATTATGATTTCACCCACAAACTTTATAAATTTCCAATTGAACCCCAAAATTTGTTTGTTATGTCCATACAGTCCTAAAACTCTTAAATATTACTTATCAACCTATAAAAGTCAGAATTTATAGAATTACACTCCTAATTCAAAATATTCAAAATCTTACGTTTACACCCCCAAAATGGTAACTAGCACGTACTAAGCTCCAACGACTTCCAAATTATACAACGAAGAAACCAATGGCCAGTATACGTCTCAAGGAATGGGGTGGTGACCACTAGTACACGATTTTTACCGACGAACGGACAAGCGATAATAACTACTATTTTTGGCTCATTTCTCAACAACCGAAGTCAGATTTAGGCAAACAAAGTGTCTGTACTCTGCATATCTCGTTAAGGAGAAAATTCTGGTCTAGGAGGTGAGGCATACGTGTGGCGGTGCGTGGGCACGTGGAGGTGGAGGTAACAAGAAGCATCAAGCTTAAGATTCAATAAACAAGTCAAAGTATCACACATAATATAAAGACAATCATTATTAAACTCGTGAATATTATGCTTCATCAATTTCCTAGAATAAAAATAAAATGATGGGGTTAGGGGATCCACCTTTACTATTTCAAATCTAGATATCTCCCTTATTATAATATATAAATTTTCATGAATTACTAACCGACCATATAGGCAGTATCCAATTAAGTCAAATTTAACTTAATCCAACCGACCATAAAGGCGGTACCCAATTAAGTCAGGATTAAGAATATTTTAATTAAGTCCAACCGACCATAAAAGCTATATCCAATTAAATCAAGGTTTAAGATAATTTATATATTATAAAATAAGGGAGATAAATCTAAATTATCATAATAAAAGTTTCACCATTCCCCAACAGAAATTAACTACAAAACATAAAAGGAAGATAAAATAAACAAACTATTATTACTACTACTAAGAATAAAAATATATTACTATAAATATATACAAACAATATACAATCCTTAGTTCTTTATTGAGAAAGTTAAGGAAAGTATGAATTTGGAAAATGAAATCAGCCTCAATTTATAGGCAAAAAATCCAGTCTGTGTCGCGACGCGTGCACAGTAAATGGCAGCTGTTAGCAGCTGAATTACTGATGCGCGTTGCCACTCATAGAAGGTTGCTTGTCGCGACGCGTGCTACAGTGAATGGCGGTTATCGACAGCTGAATTATTGATGCGGGTCAGGACGCAGAGAAGTTACGCATCACGACGCGTGCTACAGTGATGACGCAAGCAATGATGCGTGTCGGCAGGCTACATAATTGAGGCACGCTACGATGGAGAGAAGTGTGAGCGTCGCGATAAGTGAATAGTAAATTTCTTATTTTGCCATTTTTGTCCATTTTTCATCGTTTGAGCCCCAAGTTGATTCCATCGAGTCCCAAAATTTTATTTATCTACAAAATAAACAAAAACACATCAAAACGTTCATAAACCCTGAGAAACCATGTAAAATATTAGGTCAAAAGGGCATTAAATATTGATATATTTTTCGCTCATCAGTATGCCCGTGGCACTAGTATGCGAGGCACTACCTCTCCAGTATCCGATCCTTGAGTACGTCCTCAAAGTTCTATAGATAGGTTAGTAAAAATTCCTGAAATATTCGAATATCATTCCTTATGAAGTAACTATATTCTTTCCAAATCTTTCCGTAGTTACCCTGGTTCCTTTTCGAAATGTCCAAGGTCAGTTATGAAATAGAGAATAAGTTATGAAATAGAGAATAAAATTTTAAGGATATTCACCCAAGGAAGTAGAAAGAGAAGGAGAAAACTAGAAAGAAAAGTAAGGAATGATACAAAGATGTTCAAGTAACTAGAGACAGTGAGCGGGAAAAATACAGAAATAGACGATAAAGAGGACACAAGAATTCATAGCAGTAAAAGGAATGTAGCATGCCTAAGTAAGAGCAAGAATGCCAAATAGACCTATGTAATGTTTCCTCCCTTTCACAAGATTCCTTTCTTCCTTAAGATGATACCTTCAAACCAAATCAATAGTCATCGGATACCCTATATAAATGGCAAGCTCTTCGAATAGCAAAAGATAGTCAGAAGTATAAGAGTGGTAAGAGATTGAAATTTGATATGGGAGTCTCGATAGACTAGAGACGTCAATAAGGGATATAGAGATTCTAGATCCACAAACCTATGCCTGTAAGAAAACAAAAGAAGATTATAAGGAAAAATGATTAGTAGCTTCAACTAAGAAACCCGACAGAGATACGACTCTAAGTTGCCCAAATTCTTCGTGATACTGGTTAAGGAAGTTGTCTTGACGGAGCCTATCTTATACCTACCTTACATGAGTAATAGGCTCTACTAGGACACAAAGTACCAGAACAAGGACATCAACATACATTGAGACGTGAAACTCCTACCCCATCTTTTACTAGTATATATAAAAATAACCATAAATTAGTCTGACGATGGTATATACTAAGCAAGAAACAGAGAGCGTTGAAAAATAAGATCACTCAGAAAAGGTCCTATGAAATTTCTGAAGTTAGAAAGAAGAGAACCTAGTATAGTTCAAGAATCTAGGAAAGCCAACATGATAAATTACCAAAATTCGATTACTGCTACGTATGGGGGCATGCTACATGATAAAAATCATGTTTAAGAATATATGAGCTCATTGGGGGACTTTTTGAACATTTGGAAAAATCTCGCAGTTCCTACATGAAATTTATTCCAAGATAAAATCTGGACAAGCCATGGTATTTGGGCTGTAAAGTTTCCATATGAACTCTGATTTTTATGAATTTTATATCATCAGAATGATAAGACCAAGACCTACAACCTTTATGTTAAATATTTTTCCAAATTCTAAGGAGAACTGGGTCAAATTGGGTCATTGTCGCATGACCTCTGCATAGTGATGAAAATAAGGCATAAAAAAGGAAATTATTTTTCAAACTCAAGCTCAACATTTTTCTTTATGGCCCAATAACCCTAAATATCTTCCAAAGCCCCTAAACATCTCTTGAAAGTGCCAAATAAATCAAGAAAATCAATTGAAGTCAATAGCCCCTAATATATAAAGGCTACTATTTTTGTATCTTCAAATGAGAAAGTGAAGAAGAAGAAGAAACGTAAGAGAGGAGAAGAAGAAGAAGAAGGAAAGAAAAAGAAAGAAGGAAAAAGAAGAAGAAAAGAAGAGGAAATACATGTCATTCTTCATATATGAAGCTAGAAAGAAGAATGGCATCCAAGGAAGACTTAAAGTATGAGGGAAGAATCAAATGAAATGAGGTAAGAGCAACTTGATCCAAATTTTGGATTGAGGAATTTTGATGATGTGATACTATGATGATGTTAGTAAACTACTAAAGATTGCATTTAGTGGTATAATAAGCATGGAATTGGATTATATTAAAAAAAATGTCTTAATTTTTTTTTTTTTGAAATCATAAAGCTAAGCTAAGTTGGAGTTATGAGATTAAAGAGTCAAATTGATGATGGATTGTTGTTCTAGCATGCTTGAATATTGAAATTGAAGAATTATTTATGTACAATTGTAGTGTGAAAGTGTTGAGATGTATTTTGGTAAGATGAACTTTGGTTTAAGTTGAAAATCTAAAATTGTACATTAAATTAGGAAATTAAGCATGTTTTATAGGATATGAAGAGTGCTTATAATATTGCAAATTCTATTGAGGATTTTTGGATTGGAAGAATTAAATGAGAAGGTGAAATAAGAAAGTTAAGTAACGGTGTTGGGTTAGGATGCTTTCCGAACAGATTGTAAATATTTACTTGTAAGTCAGGTTTGTGATATCCGATTGATAAAACATAAATTTATGGATAAACTAGACATATAAGATAGTAACATATCCAAAATTTAGAATTTTTAGACTTAAGATGAGATCGGACCGAATTTTTGAAGTCGGGCTATCTGCTGCCCATGTGCCCAGTTTTTCCAGTTGCATAGCCCCTGAACTTCAGTCCATAACTTGAGTTCTAGGATTCGAAATCATGATTTGTAAAATCCAACATAAAATAGACACATAAGCGATTATTCTATTAAAATTTTAGCCCCAAATTCATCCCCAATTAAGCTCACTGAATTTTCAAATTCAGTGTTGGTGCACTGAAAGTTTCTGGAAAAATGGTAGTATATGTAGTTTTGTGAAGTAGCTCGTGAGATCCTCGAACGAGCATAGTAAAAATTAGTAGACCACCCTAAGATGTTAGTAACATAGCAAGGATGAGTTATCATGAATAACGAATAAATTTTGTTAAGTAAGGATATAATTCGCAACCTTCATACTAACGAATTTTGCTAATTCTAGATTATCACCATGAGATGCGGTTCCGCCACCATCGCAATGCGTCACCAGAAAGTTTCGAATCTATGAGCGGATGCTTTGTTTTATGTTTTATTGACTTATTCTTTATAAATATTTTTTTTTATATTTTGAGGTTTTAAATTGATGAAGAATATGCATGATGATTCTATGTTTCCATCTCAGCACTTGTTTACTGTTTTCGTGATTTTTGAACTATCTATATGTTTCCGCTGAAATGATCGATTAATGATATGTTTCCGCCCGACATTTGTTTCATGTTTTATAGTTTTATAACTCATCATATGTTTCCGCCGAGGTGCTTGTTAGGATCCCGTCCATCTGAAATGGTATGACCTGCTACCTTGTCGACATGGGATTGTTTGTTCCTCGCTCAGTCTATCACGCGACTTGGGTATTGAGCGCTTGATATGTTTTTGACGATGCATTCATGAAAAATGGTTTACAAATATGTTTTTGATATTCATATGGTTTTGTTATTTTTTTAGGGTTGGTGCTCGGAGTGCCAATCCGGATCATATTTATTATCGATTCATAAATACGAGCAATTCCATTTTCCATAATATTACTTATTTATCGGTAGCACCTCTTGTCTTTATACGCATATTCGATCTAATTATGATTGGATATTCAATTACGATTAGATCGAAACTAAATTTGGTTTAGTGATACGTGTATATTAGACAAAGACCCTAGGATTTACTAGTGCGCAATTACAACATAGTTTGTAATTGACATTGGGAAGCGCACTATAAGATGTATATCCTTAAATAAAGTTCCTGGTCAAGATTTACTAACACAGATCGGTTAGTAAAATCCGCTGAGACCAGTAAATGTCGTATATTGTGACTTGGTCCAATGGTTTATCCCAATTGACCATGAGTCTCGAGAGACTCGTATAGACATGTAGATGTTTATTTGACAAATATTGAACAACTCACTGAAGATTTTCTAATAAATGATACACCAACGTCAATAGAAATCTTCTCGAATTGAGCGAGCATAGTGGTCCTTTGACTTGAGATACCACATTGGGATATATGAGTTATCCTCCACACTTTGATGGCAGTCACGTCACTGATCTATTCATGATCTGACCTCTACCTGTTCGTTAGGTGTGGACTGATGCTTATGATATCCAGTGCGTAGACCCGGCCACGGTTTCGGTTCGAAACCGAAACCGGAAGGTTCCGGTTCCAACCGGTTCCAGTTCCGATTCCAAAACCGGAACTGTGGCCAACTGGTTCGGTTGGGGTTCCAGAACCGAAACTGTGGCTGACCGGTTCGGTTGGGGTTCGACCCCAATCCGAACCGATCGGAACCGGTGGAACCGTAAGGTCCACCGGTTCTTTCGGTTCCAACCGGAATCGAAACGGTTTCGATTGGAACCGTAGGGTTCCTGTTGGAACCGTACGTTGGGGCCCCAACGGCTAGTTGCCGTTGAACGGCTCCCTGCCCTTAATAAAAAAAATATTTTTTTAAAATAATAAAATAAAATATAAATTACTAATATATCCCTAATAACGGTAATAAAACGATTATATGCAGGGGCAGTTTTGGTATCAAAAAAATTCTAAAACTCTATAAATAGGATTCATTTTTCATTATTTCAACACACCAATTATAAAATTAATCTAATTTATTTTAATGTATTTTTGAAATTTAAAAAAAAAAAGAGGTTTCGAAACTGAACCGGAGCTGGAACCGAACCGGAATTAACCGGTTCGGTTCCGGTTCCACACTTGTGGAACCGAAAACCGGCCAGTTCGGTTCGGTTCTGAACCGGAACCGAACCGCCGGCCGGGTCTACCAGTGCATATCAAGAGATGATCCGTCAGTCCTGTGTACAAGGCATAAGCATCCTACACGTGTTTGCGATCTAGTAAATCCATGGTCGTTGTATAACTTCGGAAATCAGTTCCGAGTGTTATTTAAAGATCGTAAATTGAAAGTCGATTATATTATACTGAACGGATTTGAAGTTCTTATCTATATCCCTGGTATAATATGGATAGCTTGTGACGGAGGGATTATACGTATGCAATGACCTCGACTTGCATAGTTTAGTAAGATTATATGTGGTCGTCATAATTCATGAGTGGGTGAATTATGGACACGAAATTGGATTTCGTGACAGATAAACCTAAACTTAGAGAGTCCCATAAAATGAATAATACAAATTATTCATAATATTTCTTATGATTAAATGAGTTAATTCGAATCGTTTAATCGGTTAAATGATAACACATGCATTAGGGATTTTTGGTCATTTAATAAATATTGTGTACTTGTATTTGATACATAATTTAATTAAATACACATTAATTAATTGTCAAATGAGACTTTGACACATGCTATAAATATATGTATTTGTTATTTAATGTAAATAAAAATACATATATAATAATAATTATATTAATTAATTATTTAGATATTTAAATGTTAAATATTTGAATGATTAAATAATGTTTATATTTCATAAACGTTATGAAATATGGCTAATTATCATTTGTACACATGGCATGATTTAATTAAGCTAAATGTGTACAAATTTGATTTGCTACCAAAAAGCTTAATATTAATTAATTGATTTAATTTTTTAAAATGACAAAAATAACCCCCAAAGTCGATCATGTTAATTTTTAAAGTTAAAAATTTTTCATTTCTCTTCCCACCTTCTCCATGGCCGAAACTTAGCCCTAAAATACCTCTCAAATTGTCTTTGATGATTCATGAAGAAAGTGAAGAAAAAAATTTCAAGAAAAGCTCAGGAAAAGGGAGAATTAAAGGTAATTCTTTATGTTATTGAGCTTAAAATTTTTTTTTATTGTTCTTGTGTTCCTAGAATAGTTCTAGGGTTTCTTGTTGAAAATCGGGGCTTTTGGTTTTGATGGATGAAATCAGAAATGTTGGTGCATGTGTGAAGTGATTTTGATGATATTAGTGTAATTATTGTTCAAATTGATCATTTGATGATGAGTTTCTATTCTAGAGTGTTATGACCACTCTTGTAATGCCTATAATTTTTCTTGCATAGTTCATGTGTGGTGACTTTGATTGGTGTTTTGATTAATTGGATTAATCTTTAAAAGTTGGTTTAATGCATGAAAATTGACAAATTTGTGTTCCGGATCAGATCTGGAAAAATCAGTGAATCTTTTGATGAAATTGATGTCATATAAATGTATTGGATGTATTTTGGGTGTTGGAACAATTGTCGGAAATTGTTTCGGAGTTGAAATAAGCGAAAAACGATGTTACCGGGTGACTTTTGAGCCAACCGGGTGACGGCTGTCCAAACTATGAATTTTTCACTGTTTGGGCAGCCCATGAACTGCCCTAACACTATTGGGGCTGACCTGGGCAGTCCCCATAAGTGTTGGGTGGTCGGTTAGGTCAAAAACGCGATTTGCATCATTTTACGGAAAAATATTTTTCGTAAAAGTTTCTGGAAGTTTATACCTATTTATGTCGTTATTTGATATCAAATAAATGTTTTTAGGTGAAATATAAATAAATTATTCATATTAGATATTGAATAATTAATTCGATAATTTAAAAATATTTTAAAATTATGATTTCGCCCGAACTACGCTTCTACCGCGCCCTTCGCCCAAAATCCCAACAAAAATGGTATCAGAATAGGTATGATGTTTCATCAATTATATTAGTCATGCTTGATATATGATATGTAATCCAATTTTAATATTTTCACATGCACGTAATCTATTTTTCTTGACTTCTCGGTTCTACGCTAACAGAAACGTAACAAAATTTAATGGTTAAACTGAGTTATGTTTCTTGAGGTAGAATTGAATTGTTTAGAAAATGATTTAGATTAAAATTTTTGTATTTCATGTGGAGCAATGCTTCCTTGAGGAAAATCCCTGCTTAAAATAAACTTGTAAAGTAACGTATATTGTATGAATGTTCTTGGTCCGTCTTGTCAATACGATTTATGGGTAACTTTCTATGACTACATCCGAGATCGTGCCAAAGCAGTAAGGGTGTAGTTGATAGAATTTTATCAATGCCGGTTGTATATTGATACTAGACAAATTCAAGTGAAAGTGGAAATCATGAACGTGCCAAAGCTGGCAGGACTACATCGATAGCTTGAGTTTATCATTGGCAAGTGAAGCCTTGATACGACTCCTTGTGAATGTGCCAAAGCTTTCATATTAAGAAACAGTTAGGACCAAAATCAGGAGTCACTGGTGAGTGATTGACAATGAGTTGTCTACCTAATGAATATACGTAGGCGAGACCGTGTCAAAGCTGTGAGTCGAAATATATTCATGGGATCCTGCTCTCACTATGGAATTCGATTTAATTATTGAATTATCATTATTCATTGGGGATTATGGTATTACGTAAAGTAGTGGGAGACACTGCTGAGTTAAAAATCCATAACTAAAGCAGTGTGTAACTTTATGGAATTCGCTGCTTTTGTTTTCCTTTATTCTATATTGTTTATAGAATTATGCTTCTAATCCACTGCATATCATATTACTTGAATATGTTTTCTGACTTACTTATGGTTGCGTATTTCCAGAATAGGTTCTAGAATGACAGTAGACTTAGATATTGTTAGATTAGTTCAAACCATCAGGAATTGTAGTTTCGATTTTCTTGAAAATCAAGATGGTTAGTGACTTAGTTACTAAGTCACGATTAGGTAATCTAAAAGGATATCTATTTTTGGATATAGCTATCTAGTAAGAATAGTTTCTTATACAGTAAGAATTGACTTGAATTAGTTCAAGTCTTGAGATTCTTGTCTGGTATTAAGAAAACCACATTAGTTTTTGGTTATCTTATAATGACGTTTCTTAGCTTTAGTGACTTTTAGAAGTCATGTGTCTGACACAGTTTGCTAATCAATCATTTACAAGTATTGTGAATAATTGAATGCAAATTATAAAGCTAAAGAAAGGAGATGTGTATAGTTGTGTATAAAGAATATTGATTCTCACAATACGACAACTATAGGTATTGGATATCAGATCTCCCGTCTAATTAATTAAAATAATATTTAATAATTGTTTTGATATTTGATATCAGAACTTGTGACTATTTGATAGTTACTTGTTCTATATAAACAGTTGTTACATATTTAATAAGACTAGTAGTGTCATTAATAAAAATATAAACATTAAGAAAATATTTGGTTAACTAAATAACTTAGAACAGTGATTTATGAGATTTTATCACATAAGCATAAGATGCTTATTTGATATGGTAAAGGATGGTCTGTTACGAGTTCACACTATATATCCTTTTCTATTTACTGAATATTGTATTCAGGAATGTGATTAAATCTCATTTAACCAATGATCGTCATTGAACCACAAGATTTATTAGACTAATACATTGTATATATGTAGTTTAATGAATTAGTAATTGCCTTAGATAGTTTTCATCACTCCGTAACTTAGTTAATGAATTCTCATGACTTTGTTACGTGTTTCTAAAAGAATATTTATTGAACGTCTTGAATGGCTCCAGAACTTTCAATATATTTCTGATAAAACGCGGATAGAATATTTTGAATGGTTCAAAGATATTCTATTTGAAGTGTTGAAAACTGTATCTTTGAAATTCATTATGAGTCTTTGAATTGTTCAAAGATGTTTGATATAATCAAACATATGAATTTATGGCAACTAGTTCTAAAGTTATTTGATGAATTTGATTCTTACTCAATATGATTCTTCTACGATTCCATCGTGATGGAATTGGTCAGCGGGAGAAATTGAATCTTATATGATTTGATTCATTTGATATTGAGTGTTACCGAATTTGTTTTCAATACTCTTGGGGTTATACTCCAGTTCACTAATTCATCTCTTTAATTAAGTTTCCATTCGTTCCTACATTTACATATATGTATGTATAGTAGAAAATTCGAATCTTGAAAAGTTTGAGATTTGAATCTTTCTTTTGTATAATGGTTATATAACTGAAAGTACTTGCGCCTTGGAGGTATAAGTAAAAATTTATTATTTATTCTATCTAATAGAATATTGTATTCTATTTGATAGAATATCTTTTCTACGAACTCGAGTAATAAAATTGTTTTATTGCTTGGTATGTTAACATTAGATGTTGACGATTGTAAAAAAGACTTGACTTATTGAAGTCAAATATGAGAATGATAAATTATATGTGGAACTAGTAATTAATAAGATGAAAAGACCCTTAGACATCTTCCATATAAGTTCAATGGGTTGTCAGAATCATTTACGAAGTATTTGATACTTAATGATTTTGTTATTTTCTTATCGAAGAAAATTATCTTGTAACTTATAGTATGAGCGATATT